>CM055265.1:47276176-47559555 GCA_029237695.1 Conchocele bisecta | reverse complement strand
ATATCCGATATCCCTAGTTTGACTTGTGTACATTTATGGCTTTTTGGTAGGTGAGAGTTGAATCCGGTTAAACCCATTATAACAGTAATAATATTTAGTACTAATCATATTACTTTTGGGCAGTGAGGCTAAGTGATTGGTGTGTTGAGGACCTGGCACTAGGTCAGTTATCATGAAAACATACACTTTTGTTTTGACATGGTATTAAAATAATTTGATTTATTGGTGTTTAACAGTTATCTACAGCTAAGATCATTTAAGGCCGGGCCAACGTGTTCGATCCCGCATTTATCCTGCTGCATTGGGGGAAAAATCCATAATCAAAATAAGACTCCATGCCACACCAAAGTCACTTGGCCCCTTCCCTAAAAGTAATAGAATTACGAATAATCATAATACTCACATTAGGGGTATAACCAGATTCAACTATCGCATACAAGAATGCCAACGACGTACGTGAGGGTCAAATCAGGTATCCAGTCGGATTTCTGTTAAGTATGAACACTGATCTTTAAATTACCAATTGAATGCTCCCACACACCACCCACTCAAATCATTTGAATAAAATGTTTTATTTTTTAGGTACATGTTGTTTTGAAGAGATAAATGTCCTAAATAACATGTAGTACAGAGCTCCAGATAAGCTGCGTATTTGCGTAAATACCAAATTGAAATCAGAAGTAGCGAGTATCAAAAAGCAATAACAAATTTGTGGTACCTTTATCATGCTACAGAAGACAATAATCAGACCACAAATATAGCATATTTTTCTTATTTTCCATGAAAACACATCTTGGTATTTCTCCAAGGAGACAATTCTCTTGGAGACAATTCTCTAATGAAATGCCAAGACATGTTTTCATTTCGAAACAAACTATTCAATAATTGCTGTCTGTTGATGTGTAAACAGTAGTGTGATGTTATTTTACCCAATTAAAATATTGAAATACCCAATTGCTTCAGATATGGAGTGAAAATACTCAATTACTAATTCCTTATCTGAAACCCTGGTAGTATAAAGGAAATTGTGATATTTTAATGATTTAATTGATTTTGAAACTAGAGAAAGTGAGCGGGGGCTCATGTATACCCCCCCCCCCCCCGCGACAGCCGCCTGAAGCGACAAATAAAAACTTTTAACGCAAAAGAAAACAACAAGAGTGCCAAAGGTCACAATATACGCCCGTCGAGGCAAGGCCAGTAAACAACGGGAGATAACTCATTGAAAATCAATAGGTGTCTTGCTATGATAAACATGTATACCAAATTTGGTTATGAGCAGTGAAGTAGAGTGCGAAAAATAAAAATGGCCGACAAGGGGAGATAAGTCAAGTTAATCCATCAAGTAGAACTCTATTGCGTGGACAAGCTGTGCCCGGCATGCCCGCCCGTACAAGGTGAATACATAAAACGTCCCTATTTTTCAAACGGGCGTATAAAAACTTTTAACACAAATTTATATGTAATTTTACCTTGGACAGGAAGGCCACAAGGGTGTGGTATGGAATGAAAATATGCACGATGATAAGGAAGTATATGAAGTTTGAAATCAATCTGACTTACTGTTGCAGAGATAATGAATACTCAAAGTCTTTAACGCGAGTGTGGTATGGAATGAAAATATGGATGATGATAAGGAAGTATATGAAGTTTTAAGTCAATCCGATTTACCGTTATAGAGATAACGGGTACCCAAACACTTTAACGTGGGATGGACGGAATTACGAACACTATATACCCCTCGACATACTTTGTATTCGGGGGGTATAACTCCAGCACAGGAAGAATTCACAGAAAAATAACCTTTGTGCGTTCTGGTCGTAAGTCTACATTTTTACGATACACATAAATTACTAATAACCGCCCGGTCCGGTAATAACATACCTCTGCCATTGTAAGTCCCTCAGCATGCAGCTCTCTAATGCGCTGAGCGGCTGTCGTTGATAGAGCTCTCCCCTTTCCTTTTCCTTTTTTCCCCAACACATCCTGACTGGAATGACCGGACACCCTGTGGCTGACTTATGCCCCTACCACCGCGTGTTCGAAGACCTCTTCTTGGATGCCTGCCTTGGGCCCTCCCTCTGGTCATTGGTCCAATATATGCAGCATCCTCTGAACTTGTTGATGACTGAAATATATAAAATTCAATACAGTTCAAAGACGTCGGTGCAGGTAAAATGTCATAACGTTCTGAATTGTGTCATGTACGACATCATATGCATGTTTGCAACATTACTTTCTGCTAATGGTATTGTTAACAAAATGGCGAACAGCATACTGGATCAGCATAGCAAATTTGGTATTAAACTTGAAGCAGAACTATCCAGTGACATATTGACAGGTTAGTTTCTTAGTTGAACAGTGAATTTAGTAAATAAGACAGCTATTCCATCAGCAGGGTTTGAGGATTTTACACATCTTGACTTGGAATAACTTTTTTTAACAAACTATTCGGAATGTGATAAAATTGTACCACAGTGTAGCAATTAATCAGTTTGTTTACTACAAAATCCACATATTTTATTATGATGTACGCAAGGCTAAATTTGAAGTGAATTGCGCATTAGCCGATGCGCAGAATTAGCCTAAATGACAGTAACACTTAGTTGCGAACGGTAGCCCAGCTACCGGACGGTACGGGAGTAGATTGCAAGAGTTACCGTTCACAACTACCCAACACTGTGCGAAGCTAGATACACCAAGTCTATAATAAGTGTAGCCCCAATTCGCATTGATTCGTGCCCCTAGAAAACAAGTGAATAAGCATAATTATTCTAAGAATAGTGTTAATTGAAAATTATTTTAAGTTGTATCCCACAGTTTTCTAAGTTACAGTTACATACAATTGTGATTTACCACCTATTTTGTGATTTTTATATATACTTGAAGAGGGTCTGTTCGCAAAAGATGCATAAAATGTGATATATGTTGATTTCTAGCTGAATCTGGACTTCACCATATTTAAATTTGATTCATCTAGGCAGCAACAGTTCTTTATTGTACGAGTGATCAAGGAATGTCTCTCAAATGTGCAAAATGTTGTAGGGCACGAACATGACGAGAAGTTTCAAGGTGACTTGTGTGGATTATTTCTAGGGACTCTATAAGACTTGCATAAACACGCCAATTAACACGCGCCGTAACAAGAATGTTTGTGAATTCCTTATGTGCACTCAGTGTTGCAACTTTATGTTGATGTATATTAATCAGAATATAGCACACACTGTGAATTTATGTGCTTAGGGGCAGGATCCATTAGAATACGGACAATAACGCTGACCTACTTTAGGTTTCCAGCTGGAATGATGTGAATAGCTACTCTACTAGCCCTATGATGTAGATCGCAAAATCTACTTATATTTAACGATAGTACTTGCACAAAATCAATAATAATTTTGAAACGTGGACTTTTATTGGAAAAAAGTACGTAAAAAGACACAATGCAATTGTTATGTGCTTATTTGGAGACGACCCCTGACTTTCCATGCGCTATTCACATCATTCCAGCTCGAAATCTAAAGTAGGTCAGCATTATACTCCGTTTGTGCCGTTATAAATGGCGGTGAGCAACATTTAAAATACAACACAATAATTCAGCCGAATATTTGCAGCGATTCATATTATAAATATCCTCTCCATGACATATTATTGCGTTCAAATTGCCAATAATTCTTTCTTACCACTGAACTTGGTTCGACATCGGCCATTTTTCTTCTCAACTTCCGATACTTCACTGCGCATGTCAAAGATGTGATATGGTTGACCGTGTCACGTGACGCGTATTGGTAAAAATAGCACGAGGTCGGAAAATACCCTTTCTGGTCGCGGCATATAAAATGCGATTTAACACCAATTAACACGCGCCGTAATTAAAAATAACTCGTTAGTGGGTAGAAAAATGGCTCATATAAGGCATGACAGAAAATGAAAAGTAGTAGTATAGTGTAACCTGCTGCGTGGGTATGTACCTTTAAATATAAGATAAAAAAAAATACAAAAAATATAACAAAAAAAATACCGGGAAATACTGGGAAATATGAATCTTGGTGGTCTTTTTAATTCCAAAATGTCAAGATGAGTCTCTATATTCCCCTATATCTACTATGGTTTATATCTGTGTATACTGATAAGCCTACAGGTAAAACATTTTGCAATAAAAAAAGAAATAATAAGTTTATTTAGAGAAAAAAAACATCATTATTTTCTAGACAATTTTCTTCCCTATATAAAAATCTATGTAGTATTTGCCAACTGTCTATTTTATTGTATATGAGAACACCCCTCATTACTATAGTAATTTAACCTGCCACTAATAAAAGCTGCTTTTGGAATTTTGAGAAAAGCCCTGATGATAACAGGGATAATCCATGTACAGTGTAAGTGTAATTGTTTTACAACTTGACATGACCATATACAGACCACCTGGGTTCTTATTATACAGTACGACACTAAAGGTGTGAGAGAAGGCTGACAATTAACAGCCTGTTGTCATAGTCTGATGGTTTATTAAAGTCTCATCAATGTATATGCAAATAAGTAGACATTAGTAGGCATTTGGCTAATTTTAACAATTTTAGGTACTGTATCTCATACATACCATCGTGGCCCATAGTCTTCACGTTAAATAAATGTCATAATACTAATGAAAATAAGTATAATACAAAGCATAAAACAACAGTACATTGTCAGTCATATAAGACTTGTAAGAGACTATGTGTATGCACATCATGCATGCTAAGATCATTTATTCTCATTTCTTGATACCGAATATTAGTGTGGGAGAAGGTTGACAATTAACAGCCTGTTGTCAAAACATAGTCTGATCATGATGACGTTATCCTTGTGAATTGTATCTAGCAGACACTCAGATGCTTCCTAAACAATGAAGTAATTTACAAAAAAATAATACAACCAAAATATAAAAGTCATGGTTGCCAAATATTCCACCTGATGAGTACCCCTAGTTGGGAATGAAACAGATCTATACATTGTAATTAACCCCTATATCTAATTATTAAGTTGTTGACTGTTTAATTAACTATTACTGAGCTTAAAACTTAATTTAAATAACTTTAATTATCAAATAAGAACATAAAAAATCATATTTCCCGGTATTTCCCACTTTGGGGAGTATTTCCCGGGAATTCCCGCCCCCGGTATTTCCCGACCAACCCTGGTATAAAACAAAATATTTGTATTGTTTACACTTCGGGTCTGTATTATTTTTATATTAAAGGTACATGAAAACTCAATAGGCACAACATGTTCTTTATGGGAATTAAATAAGTGTATAATTGTGTAAATATTCCACCAGTTCTAAAAATTGCCAGTGCCCTCTATACAGATATACCCGCTATACAGATATAATAATTTAGTAATATTTATTTTGCTGATAGTGACATGCGGTGGTATCAGGCTATTTTCATATGTAAATGAGGAATTATATTGTTTTAATTATTTATACTAATTAAATGCATCACCTGAACAAATAATATTTTCGACAAATTATAAAGTATGATCATTGCACATCAAAAAATAAATAAAGAGAATAAATAATAATGTCCGTTAGTATTTTAATGAAACACGGTTATCGCCCCTGATATCAGTGTGGAAATTTACGTCTGATATAAAATGTTTAATAATGCTAATTAATACGTGGGGTAATGGTGAATGAATGTTTATTTTGCCATTAAATATCTCAGATGATGTCTCTGATATAAAGAACATATTGTGCCTACTGAGTGGGCATGTACCTTTAAATATATAGACTGTCTTAAAATGATATTAAACTGTAGAAAATATGCTTTTAAAGATGATTACATAATTAAGAATCCCATCTAATGACATTTTAAGTAAGTAAGCGCGGGAATATCAATAACGACAACAACAACAACAGTAGAGCTGTAACATGGACTTTGATTGGTCGTTCAAAGCAACGCGTTGAAACGGCAAAGCAACGCGTTGAAACGACAAGCAACCCGTTGAAACGGCAAAGCAACGCGTTGAAACGGCAAAGCAACGCGTTGAAACGACAAGCAACGCGTTGAAACGGCAAAGCAACGCGTTGAAGCGACAAAGCAACGCGTTGAAACGGCAAAGCAACGCGTTGCTTCTCTTACGTGTTAGAGACGGCACTTATGACCCGAACTGCCAATATGCGTATGTTCCAACGCATTGCTCATCGTTTTCAACGCGTTGCTCATCGTTTTCAACGCGTTGGAGAAGCAACAGGTTGCTTTCTAGAAGCAACGCGTTGATTACTATATAGTATATACATTTTCAACGCGTTGCTTTGGTGAATCAACGCGTTGGCTTGTCAACGCGTTGGAAACGGCACTTATGACCCGGATCGCCACTCATAGACAACTCCCCTGATTCGGTATGACTAAAGTGCGCATTGGAGATTTCGCGGCGCATTGGGCGCATTGGAGATTTCTGGGCGATTTGGAGTTTTATATGTTATATGTAAAGCAATGGAGTATGTCCGGCAAATTGAAGAGATAATTCCATTGTCCAGAGCACGTGCCGAAAGGGGTGTTTTACCTCTTTTGATAATAGCAACATCTAGGTCGCCGCTAATTAATGTTGTTGTCGATAATCGGATTATGTTTGATATTTATGCTGGAACATTAAAGCTTTGTTCTGTTCCGATCATGTCGATTGACATTTGATTCATGTCACACCTATCCTAATTACGTACTCTGATATTGTAACACATATATTTGCTACACGGTCTGATCAGGATCTACACTGATATTGTAAAACATATATAATGACTATCCTTTTCGATCAGGATCTATGCTGTCAGTATGACTTATCAAACAACAGGGTAGGTTATCCCATGAATCTTAACAATAAATTATGTGTATTTCATGTACTGACGCGTGAACCGGGTGATTTTATCCGTAGTGTTTTATGGTGCCCAATTAACCTGTTATCTCATTTGACACGTGCCACGGTATCTGTTCTGTCTTGATATTTTAATCCATATACTGGCTACCCGGTCAGATCAGGATCTTCTCTAATATTGTAATCCAGAACTGGCTGATCAGGTTGATCAGGTTCTACTGTGACATTTTAATCTGTATACTGGCTACCCGGTTAGGTCAGGATCTACTCTGATATTGTAACACATATATTTGCTACACGGTCTGATCAGGTTCTGCTTTGACATCGTGGCATCGTGGCATCGTAGTATCGTAGTATCGTCAACATGCGATGATGACGTTGACGTTATTACGATGCTACGATGACGATAGTACGATACTATAATAGTATCGTTGTATCGTTATCACACGATGCCCGATATGATATTTCCTCGGCTGTTTGAAAACATAATACATTAGTGATTTATCGGGGTCCGGTTTAGATAGGTCCCACGGTATATTGCATATCCACATTTGTATTTGATTGATTGAAGGTACATTTGTATTTGGGTTTATTACATGCGAATTAACCATGACTTCACCATGACTTATGTTATAGATTATAAGTTATTGTGATTCTACACAGTTAATATGGTGTCATATTGCCCGTCTGAATCTACAGACTAGTGTGAATATAGCTTCAGACGGGCAATATGACACACTATAGAATTTGTAGGGTGACAAAAACACATTTCTCATACCGCAGATTCATTATATTTATTCCGAAATTTAGTTGTATAAGACTTATGTAAACAATAGTGTTTCGAATCAACCTCGGCTCGCCGCCATTTTTTATTCGAGCCATATTGACAGGCTTTACAGCTAATACGGGCTCATATTACCGCCAAGCTAATACATCAAAACACAAGAAAAATTTCTGTGGTATGACAAATACATGTATAACAATTATAATATGTGACGATGACTGGATAAATTGATGGAATGGTGAACATTGCAGATCATGATTAGACTGCGGGGATGCACATGCTAATCTGGTATTGCTCGCAAAACACATAAGCCCCATTTCTCCAGTCACATCGACATATATACAATAAGAAAATCATGCTTTCTGGTGTTTCTATTCTGAAAATATATGACGTTTATAGCTCCAATGATCCATATATTGATATTACTTAAAATAAAAATAGCAGTTGACATACATTGTTGTTTGTGTTGTTTCATACCTCACTCAGTACAATAATAATCAATCTGTGTCGTTGTATATATTATAGTATGTGACATCTGAATTTTCTCGGTACTGGAAAAATATGCACATACATAGTACATACATATATATACACACATTACTTATTATCAATTTGAACTTCTCTTGCCATTGAAATAAACGTTAACGGCTGAGATCTGAAGCAGTCTCGTCAAGAATATGAAGTCTGAGTCTGCACAACTGCAGTTTTTAATGCGATCCAGTTCCCGTAATATGTAGTCCTGGAACAAATACAATGGAACCTGCCTAAAGCAGACAACCATGGGTTACACTTGTGAACAGACATATTATCATCGGAGACAAATGACAGTGAAACATAACAAAATTAAAAACGTGATGTATTGATGTCCGGTTTAGATAGGTCCCACTTAACATTGCACTAAAATCCACACAGGATTTGATTGATTGAAGGTATTTGGAGTTTATCACATCCACATTATATTACAACAAGAAAAAAAGAATCTCCAAAACAATTGAATTTAATGTTTTTATTAAGAAGATATATAACATATAAAACTCCAATGCGCCCCGAAATCTCCAATGCGCCGAGGCCATATTATATTTTCGGTTAAGAAGATATATAACATATACAACTCCAGTGCGCCCCGAAATCCCCAATGCGCCGAGGCCATATTATATTTTCGTTAGGTATTTTTTTTAAATTGATACAAAGTCAACTTTACACATGCGCATTCTACTTGACTTAAACATATATTATAGATATGTAACAATATATTATATATAAGAAGAAAAAGCTGAATTTAATGTTTTTATTAAGAAGATATATAACATATAAAACTCCAATGCGCCCCGAAATCTCCAATGCGCCGAGGCCATATTATATTTTCGGCAGGTATTTTTCAAACATTTATAAAAAAAATCAACTTTACACATGCGCATTCGCCTTGACTTAACTATATATTCTAGATATGTAACAATATATTATATATAAGAAGAAAAAATTGAATTTAATGCTTTTATTAAGAAGATATATAACATATAAAACTCCAATGCGCCGTGAAATCTCCAATGCGCCCAATGCGCCGCCAAATCTCCAATGCGCACTTTGTCATACCGTGATTCGCTGTACTGTAATTTGATTGGACAACACCAGAGTGCGGGTAGATCAAAATTTTGAGCGGAGTAAAGTTTGACATTTTTGTCCACACTAGAGCAAATAATTTGAATAATAATGGAGAGTGACGACGAATGGGCGTTTAACTGCCCGCAGTATGGTAACCTAGCATCAGCTATGGATGATGAAGACGTTCTTGACAGTTATTTTGGTATGAAATATCACACCAGTGCAGTGCCGTGTTCAAATTATAAATAAATTTTGAGCATCACGTCCCTCTTCTTTCTTTTTTTGTGCCTTGCCCACTTTAGTGGAATGTGAGATAGCAGTCACAATCACAGTTTGAAATCAAAATAGACTCTAATTGTGGAAAACTACAATCAAAGCAGCTGCTGAAAGTTGGTAAAACCCAAAACTACTATCGTGCTCCATGTTTTGCTGCTGGCATCGCATAATTTTAGATACAGTGGATATGCCTAGGTTCTGGATAATAAGCCTTCGTTGGCTAGTTACTAGAGCTATACACATATAAAAACAATTATTCAAAACTTTTTAAAATAATAAACTTATCGTAAAAATGATGTGAAACCAGATTTATCTAAAAATCGCGCTTGTTTCCATGTCGTCCATTTTGTTAACGTATCATCCAGGCGCTTGTAGAAAATAGTCTGTGACCTTAGAGTCTGGATTTTTATTTTATCGGATCAGTGTAAAAAATGGTTATCTAAATTATCAGAGGAGTGTACAGTAAACAATTTTCCACCATTTCCTTTGCCAGTCATAAATGACAATAATATTATCACAAGGCTAATAATCATAATGCAAGATGCTTGCAAAGCACGTTTAATTTTCATTTGTGGTACATGCTATTTTACCATATTCATTATGGTGCACACTACAGGCAGGATTTATACAAACAACAAGATAATAATAATCTACAAACTGTAGACTCTATTATTCTTAGCATTTTTATAATCAACAGAACAATAAGTTATATTAAAAACACAGAGTTTATATCTACATCTGTGTAATCAAATATAATTCTGTGTTAGTTTTTTATTATTTTTCATATAAGGCCCCCCAGTATAATGAGATGCTCTATTCTGGTAATTTGACAGCTACCAGTCTGTGTTTACATGACATTGACTTCTCAAAATGGCTAAAGAATCCAGTGAAGCAGACTGACAGAAGCATGCTTTTTAAATCCTTTTCAATAATGATGTTTATGAGTGGACAAAAGTGGGAATAGTTGAAATACAACATTTTGAAGGTATTCTAACAAATTTGATTAAAACCTTACATGACCAAGGGCAATGTGGAACATTTTTCTCCATTTGACAGATAAGTGTCTTCTGCAAAAAATGTCCGGGAAAAATATCGTGTAATTTTCTGTGAATAGTGACAAATGCGGTTTACGAAAATTCCCGACGCGGGGGTAATCCCGACAAATGGTTACGCTACTGTAATCTCAGCTATACGGATGACTTTTATGATCGTGGGTCTAGTTTTCGGGGTATTAACAAGTTCATCAACTAGTGTTTTTTATAAAACCTAACAAAAGAACTAAATAGTCAGTTCAATCCAATGATAAACATTTCTTGCCTTCAAAATAAGATTGTTGTTAGATTAAAGTTCGCGTTAGCGCGTTTTTCAACACAGGAGTCCGCCATCTCAAATCTTGACATATGGTTACAGTTTTCGGGGTATGTTCCGAAAGTGTCAATAAATCTACTTCGTCCCGAGTTTTCATTGGCTGTTGATCACGGCAGCACGATTTACCCTAGCTGCACGATTTTCCGCTTTATAGGCAACAGGTTGTACTATATCGCTACACCACGTTTCACAGTAAAAATGTGCGTAATAGCATTTATATTTTTTTTTATTTGTGGACCGATTTTCAAAATGTAACTTGTTTTCTTAGTTACATCATTTTCAAGCTATCTCTCCAGGTTTCGGAGTCTATTTCCAAAAGTTTTTGTTTTTTGGTCCGACTACCCCGAAAACTACTCCGACTACCCCTTATATTTAAGGGTAGGAATTGGCTCGAGGACCTTCCAAACCCGGGCATTTGAGCCCAAAAAGTGTCCGGCCAATGACCGTTGGCCCATTTGTTTCCAAATTTAATCACTGCTCTCATGGATTCGTGCCGCTAAGCACACAAATTCATATTGTGTGTTATATTCGGATTAATTCCTGAAAATGCATACATCAACAGGGCTCCAGATAAGGAATTAGTAATTGAGTATTTTCACTCCATCATATCTGAAGCAATTGGGTACTTCAATATTTTAATTTGGTAAAATAACATCACACTACTGTTTACACATCAACAGACAGCAATTATTGAATAGTTTAGTTTTGAAATGAAAACATGTGTTGGCATTTCATTAGAATTGTCTCCTTGGAGACAATTCTAATGAAATACCAAGATGTGTTTTCATGGAAAATAAGAAAAATATGCTATATTTGTGGTCTGTTTATTGTTTTCTGTAGCATGATAAAGGTACCACAAATTTGTTATTGCTTTTTGATACTCGCTACTTCTGATTTCAATTGGGTTTTTGGCAATTTTAATTGGGTATTTGTCAAATACGCAGCTTATCTGGAGCACTGCATCAACATAAAGTTCAAACGACCACAATTAATGCCCTATTTTCCTCACTAGCCTCATTTTATACATGTTCCTCATTATACCCCCCGCAACGAGTTGTGGGGGGGGGGGTATACTGGAGTCAGGTTGTCTGCGTCCGTCCGTCACTAAACTTAACATCAGAGAAATATTGTTCTAACTTCTATTTCCTTCATCTAAAATGCTTAATATTTCACACATGCATTCCTGTAAGGCTCTACTACCATGCTGTGCCAAATCCATGACCGTCCAACCCCCGCTGATCCCAAGGTCAAGGTCAAATACTTAGTCTCTTTACAAAACTTAACATCAGAGAAATATTGTTATAATTTCTATTTACCGTACTTCATCAAAAATGCTTAATATTTCACACATGCATTCCTGTAGGGCTCTACTACCATGCTGTGCAAAATCCACGACCGTCCAACCCCCGCTGATCCCAAGGTCGAATACTTTACAAAACTTAACATCAGAGAAATATGTTATGCTTAATATTTCACGCATGCATTCCTGTAAGGCTCTACTACCATGCTGTGCCAAATCCACGACCGTCCAACCCCCGCTGATCCCAAGGTCAAATACTTAGTCTACAAAACTTAACATAGAGAAATATTGTTATAACTTCTATTGCCTTCTTCTAAAATGCTTAATATTTCACACATGCATTCCTGTAATGCTCTACTACCATGCTGTGCCAAATCCACGACCAACCCCGGTGATGTCAAGGTCAAATACTTAGTCTGTTTACAAAACTTAACATCAGAGAAATATGTTATAACTTCTATTTCCTTCATTGCAGATTCTTAATATTTCATGCATGCATTCCTCTAAGGCTCTACTATCATGCTGTGACATATCCCCGCTGATCTCAAGGTCACATACTTAGTCTCTTTACAACACTTAACATCAGAGAAATCGGTTATAACTTCTACTTCCCTGCTCGGATCTGCTTCACATTTCACACTCGCATTGCTCCAATGGACCTCTACCACCCTGTGACATATTCACGTTCGTGCCGCCCCCGCTAAGCCCAGAGTCGAGGTCACAAGCCCACACACTTGGAAAATTTTGCATATTTAGGGGTACCTGTGCCCACGCGGGGGGTATTCCGTAAGCCTCGCTTACTGACCAATCTAGTTTCTATTGCTCATAATACAATTATTTTTATCCAGGTTTTTTGAAAAAAAATCCAGGCTATTGGATTGGCGAAAGCCGGGCGGCGGGCGGCGCGGCGTCCACAATCAATGTTAAGTTTTCGTGTTTCCATTTCTTTGTTTCTTTGTTTTCAATGTTAAGTTTTCGCGTGTACAATGTTAAGTTTTCGTGTTTAAGTCCATTTCTTTGTTACTGTACCTGGGTACTACCACCTAGGACCACCAAACTTTCACAGCTTCATAATCAAGGGGTGCCCACCACATATTACTATCCAACATTTACTTTTTTAGCCAGGTTTTTTGGAAAAAAAAATCCAGGCTATTGGATTGGCGAAAGCCGGGCGGGTGGGCGGGCGGCGTCCACAATCAATGTTAAATTTTCGTGTTTGAGTCCATTTCTTTGTTACTGTACCACCTAGGACCACCAAACTTTCACAGCTTCATAATCAAGGGGTGCCCACCACATATCACTATCCAACATGTTACTCTTTTTTTTAACTTGACCCATTTTTTCCGTGCAGTCGACTTAGTCATTAAACAATGTTAAGTTTTCGCGTTTTCAATGTTAAGTTTTCGTGTTTAAGTCCATTTCTTTGGTACTGTACCACCTAGGACCACCAAACTTTCACAGCTTCATAATCAAGGGGTGCCCACCACATATCACTATCCAACATGTTACTTTCTTTTTAACTTGACCCATTTTTTCCGCGCAGTCGACTTAGCCATTTACAATGTTAAGTTTTCGCGTTTACAATGTTAAGTTTTCGTGTTTAAGTCCATTTCGTTGGTACTGTACCACCTAGGACCACCAAACTTTCACAGCTTCATAACCAAGGGGTGCCTACCACATACAACTATCCAACATGTGACCATTTTTTTACCTTCACCTATTATTTCTACGTAATTGACTTAGCCATTTTCAACGTTAACTTTTTAACGTACGTCTGGTTAAATTTTTTGCTTAAAACTTTTTCGTTATACTATATCTCTGCAACTGCTTCACCCATTACCTTGAAACTTCACATGGGTGTTTATCATCGTCCATATTTTCATTCTAACCCCCAACCGTGTGGCCCCTGTGCGCAATGTCAAGGTCAAATTACTTTGAATTTATTTGTTAAAGTTTTTTCCTGTACTATATCTCTGCAACTGCTTCACCCATTACCTTGATACTTCACATGGGTGTTTATCATCATTGTCGCACCCGCTTGCGGAAAGCACGATATCGTTGGCATTTTGGCGTCCGTCCGTACGTCCGTGTGTCCGGTTAAAGTTTTTTCGTTAAAGTTTTTCCATCTACTATATCTATTTTTAGCTCACCTGAGCGAAGCTCATGTGAGCTATTGTTACCGCAATGTGTCCGTCGTCGTCGTCCGTGAACATTTTCAAACGTCTTCTCCTCGGTAACCATTGGGCCTATGGTCACCAAACTTCATGGTCATGGTCCTTAGGTAGGGGGATTACAAAATTGTTAAAATGACATCATTACGTAATCCAAGATGGCCGCCGTCTAAAAATAGCACAAATTCTTCAAAAATCTTCTCAAGAACCGCCAACCGGATTTCGACAAAACTTGGTATGAATGATCAATGTACAATGCTCTTTCAAAGTTGTTCAAATGGTGACCCCAGGGTCAAAAATGGGCGTGGCCTGTGGGGTCAAATTGGGGTCAAATTTTATTTTTGACTGAATATGGTCATATCATATATCAAATCGAAGGTATCAACAAGGCGATCACTCTGGTGCATTTTTTGTCGAAATCGGATGGTTATGTCATCCAAGATGGCCGCCGAAAGGTCAAAAGGTTGTTCTTTTATTAGAGATTTCAAAATTCTTCTTCACATGAACCGCTTGGCCCATGGTAGCCAAACTTAAAAGTTATGGTCCATGGGTGAAGCCTTTTCAGATTTGTTAAAATGGAGGTCATCGCTAATCCAAGATGGCCGCCGTCTAAAAATAGCATAAATTCTTAAAAAATCTTCTTCTCATGAACCGCTTGCCGGATTTCGACGAAACTTGGTAGGAATGATCGATGTACATTGCTCTTTCAAAGTTGTTAAAATGGTGACCCCGGGTTCAAAAATGGGCGTGGCCCGTGGGGTCAAATTGGGGTCAAATTTTATTTTTGATTGAATATGGTCATGTCATATATCAAATTGAAGGTATCAATGAGGCAATCACTCTGGTGCAATATTTGTCAGAATCGGATGATTATGTCGTCCATGATGGCCACCAAAAGGTCCATTTATTCAAGATTTTTAACGTCTTTTTCTCAGGAACCACATGGCTGATGCTGGGTGAAGCATTTTCAGATTTTGTAAAATGAGAGTCATCGCTTAATCCAAGATGACCGCCATCTAAAAATAGCACAATTTTTTTAAAACATGAACTCAATGTCACATTCTCCTCTGGTGTTCATGGAGTCAGGTGAGCGAATTAGGGCCATCATGGGCCATTGGCCCTCTTGTTTTAGTGTCCATGCCTCGCCCCAAGGCGCGACATGCAGGCCACGGCCATCTAGTCTACAAAAAGTGGGTATAATTATGTTATTCAAGTGTCCATGCTTGGAAAAAACCTGGCCTTCGTGGCTTTGCCTCGTTTCTTGTTTTGAACTTGACCCATTTTTTCCGCGCAGTCGACTTAGCCATTTTCAATGTTAACTTTTCGCGTTTTCGTGTTTAAGTCCATTTCTTTGGTACTGTACCACCTAAGACCACCAAACTTTCACAGCTTCATAACCAAGGGGTGCCTACCACATAAAACTATCCAACATGTGACCATTTTTTTTACCTTCACCTATTATTTCTACGTAATTGACTTAGCCATTTTCAACGTTAACTTTTTAACTTACGTCTGGTTAAAGTTTTTTGGTTAAAACTTTTTCGTTATACTATATCTCTGCAACTGCTTTGCCCATTACCTTGAAACTTCACATGGGTGTTTATCATCATCCATATTTTCATTCTACCCCCTCAACCGTGCGGCCCCTGTGCCCAATGTCAAGGTCAAATTACTTTGAATTTTTTTGTTAAAGTTTTTTGTGTACTATGTCTCTGCAACTGCTTCACCCATTACCTTGATACTTCACATGGGTGTTTATCATCATTGTCGCACCCGCTTGCAGAAAGCGCGATATCGTCGGCATTTTGGCATACGTCCGTCCGTGTGTCCGGTTAAAGTTTTTTCGTTAAAAGTTTTTCCATCTACTATATCTATTTTTTTTTTACTGTTCATGCCTCGCCCCAAGGCGCGACATGCAAGCCACGGCCATCTAGTCTACAAAAGGTGTGTATAATTATGTTATCCAAGTGTCTATGCTTGGAAAAAACCTGGCCTTCGTGGCTTTGCCTCGTTTCTTGTTATTTTTACCCTAATCATCTGATTGCCTACCACAGCGAACATCAAATTTGACTATTATTTTCTTCATCTAGATTGCTTGGCCCTAAATGATACTCTTTGTGTTGGTGGGTCGTTAAGCACCATTACATTCCAGGGTTGGCAATTTCCCGGGAAATAAGAGTATTTCCCAGGACGGCGGGAAATACCGGGAATTACCGGGAAATACTGGGAAATACCGGGAATTACTGGGAAATAAGATTTTGATGGTGAATTCTGGTCAATATACCATACAATTTCTATTTGCAGGGGTACTGATTGTATTCAAAGTATTCTAGGATAGATATCAACTGTTTCTGAGGGGTATGCTGTGGGAAGTAATCATATTCATGGACACTGGATAATACTGGGAAATATAAATATTGCTGGTTATTTCCCACTTTAAATGAATGCCACAATAACATGTCCACAGTGTATTGAATTGATTTGTGGAATCTATTAATAAAGTGAGCCATAAAGATAAAATGAAAAACATAAAATAAGACCAATGTTTAATTTTGCTCTCTTGGTCATTATAAAAAAAGTCTATATTTTAAGGGGTTCATATTTTATTTGAGCTAACCCCTTAAACTGCATAATATGTCAATTGCAGCAAATCTATATACCTTTGAGACAATCCCTGTGGAAACTCCAGGTAATTGTACCATTAATTGTTTTAGAAGCCTCAGGCAATCAATTTGTATATTGGACGGTGTTTGACACATGGCTACTTGAATTACACACCAGTTGGTGTAAAGAAGCTGAGTTTGGATTTAGAGGATTGAAATAGCCAGCTCAGCTGTCTATACATTGTGATAACCTCACTAGCTAAATACAATCGTGTTTTGAGTCAACATTTAAACACATGAAATTAATATTTTAGTGTTTCACTGTCATGATTTTATAAATACTAATAATTGAAGAACAATAATTGAACACAAAACAACAATGCAAACATATTCATGTACTGCTATATTGCTAGAAATAGCACAGGTGTGTAGCCTCTTTCTCAGAACATCAACTTGTGCAGTTATTACAGGGCAGAACTTTCTTTTAAATCAAAATAATGCTATACAAATACACGAAAATCATATTTCCCGGTATTTCCCAGTATTTCCCACTTTGGAGAGTATTTCCCGGGGCGGGAAATACCGGCCAACCCTGTTACATTCCATTCTTGCCTCTACGAGGTGTTTCTGTGCGTGTTGTGCGGTCCGGGGACGGTGGTGACCTAGTTATACCCCCCGCAACGAGTTGTCCGTCCGTAAACTTAACATCAGAGAAATATTGTTATAACTTCTATTCCCTTCATCTAAAATGCTTAATATTTTACACATGCATTCCTGTAAGGCTCTACTACCATGCTGTGCCAAATCCACGACCGTCAACTACCGTCAAGGTCAAATACAGTCTCTTTACAAAGCTTAACATCAGAGAAATATTGTTATAATAACTTCTATTTCCTTCATCCAAAATGCTTAATATTTCACACATGCATTCCTGTAAGGCTCTACTACCATGCTGTGCCAAATCCACGACCGTCCAACCCCCGCTGATCCCAAGCTCAAGGTCAAATACTTAGTCTCTTTACAAAACTTAACATCAGAGAAATAAGTTATAACTTCTATTTCCTTCATTGAAAATTCTTAATATTTCACTTGTGCATTCCTCTAAGGTTGTACTATCATACTGTGACAAATATTCGACCGTCCAACCCCCACTGATCCCAAGGTCACATACTTAGTCTCTTTACAAAACTTAACATCAGAGAAATATGTTATAACTTCTATTTCTTTCATCGAAAATTCTTAATATTTCATGCATGCATTCCTCTAAGGCTCTACTATCATGCTGTGACAAATTCCCGCTGATCTCGAGGTTAAGCTCACATACTTCGTCTCTTTACAAAACTTAACATCAGAGAAATTGGTTATAACTTCTATTTCCTTGCTCGGATCTGCTTCACATTTCACACACACATTGCTCCAATGGACCTCTACCACCCTGTGACAAATTGACGTTCATACCGCTCCCGCTTAGCCCAGAATCAATGTCACAAGCCCGCACACTTGGAAATTTTTACACATTTTAGGGTTACCTGGGCCCACGATGGGGGTATTCTGTAAGCCTCGCGTACTGACCAATCTAGTTACATTCGGTTACAGAAAAGACAGTTCGCATGTGTCTCGGAACATTGAGTATTATTTTTTTTCATATATTAATTTCAATGTAAAACATTTAATGGAGATCAAGGCACGTTCTCACCCGCCTGTATATGGATAGTAGGAGCCGGGTCCAAGTAACCGTTCAGCATTTAGTTAAACGCCATTTTAGGGTGTATTGTTTGGACAGGTTTTCGTGAAACAGACTGCAGACTTGTAAATAATGAGCAGTCCCCGAGTCACATGATCAAATGTCAACAGAAAGACAAATTGCGCTGCACATAAGAGGTTTTTGTCCATAAAATAGGATATGAATATATAAAACATTGCTTGTGTGCATGCTTTATTTTGTGAAATTATTGAAAAATACCACCAGTACTGGTCCCCCTACTGTAACTAAAAATACTGAGCAAATACAAGAATATTTTTATTTACTATTACACATTATAAATTTGCTCTTTTTCAAACGATCCGGAAATAGTTGTTGTAAGCTTTCAAAAAGGATTAAATTATATAGGAAAATGGGTCAGATTCCCCCTGCGCTCCTCGACAGGAACATAATTATAACCTGCAGGTGCACGAAATCCGACTTCCAAACACAGGTGCTTTTGGGCTTGCGGTACTGGTCACATATTCCTTAATCCCCATTTCCACAGCCATATTTATGTTTGCAGACTTTGACCATGAGAATGGTGGCATACCAGTCAGTGTGGGCGGCAGCCCGGTGATCAGCGCCACTCCAGAAGGTGCAGCCCCGCGAGTTACCCGCTCCTCCAAGTCAACACCACTGCAAGGTAACTATTCATATGTACATGTAAAACGCCCCTTTCTGTATTTCTATTTCATATAATATAGGACTCGCCTTCACAGAAAGTGGTGTTTTCAATGTTTTTTACCAGTGCAGTTATTTATCCGCTGGCACACACATGACGGTGCAGTTTGATACTTAGGGTTTTCAATTGGTTCAACAATTTAAAGTTACATGCCCACTCAGTAGACACAAAATGTTCTTTATATCAGAGGCATCATCTGTCAGAGACATTTTCTGGCATAATAAACATTCATTCACCATTACCCAGCGTATCGATTGGCATTATTATACATTCTATATCAGATGTAAATTTCCACACTTATATCAGGGGCGATAACCGTGTTTCCTTAAAATGTTAACGGACATTACTATTTATACCCCCCGCAACGAGTTGTGGGGGGTATACTGGAGACGGGTTGTCCGTCCATCCGTGCGTGCGTCCGTAAACTTAACATCAGAGAAATATTGTTATAGCTTCTAGTTATAACTTCTATTTCTTTCATCGAAAATTCTTAATATTTCATGTCACAGATTCCCACTGATCTGGAGGTCAAGGTCACATACTTAGTCTCTTTACAAAACTTAACATCAGAGAAATCAGATCTGCTTCACATTTCACACACGCATTGCTCCAATGGACCTCTACCACCCTGTGACAAATTCACGTCCATGCCGCTCCCGCTAAGCCCAGAGTCAAGGTCACAAGCCCACACACTTTGAAATTTTTCATATTTTAGGGGTACCTGGGCCCACGCCTCGCTTACTGACCAATCTAGTTATTCTCTGTATTTATACCCCCCCGCAACGAGTTGTGGGGGGGTATACTGGAGTCAGGTTGTCCGTCCGTAAACTTAGTTATAACTTCTATTTCCTTCATCTAAAATGCTTGATATTTCACACATGCATTCCTGTAAGGCTCTACTACCATGCTGTGCCAAATCCACGACCGTCCAACCCCCGCAGATCCCAAGGTCAAGGTCAAATACTTAGTCCGTAAACTTAACATCAGAGAAATATTGTTCTAACTTCTATTTCCTTCATCTAAAATGCTTAATATTTCACACATGCATTCCTGTAAGACTCTACTACCATGCTGTGCCAAATCCACGACCGTCCAACCCCCGCAGATCCCAAGGTCAAGGTCAAATACTTAGTCTCTTTACAAAACTTAACATCAGAGAAATATTGTTATAACTTCTACTTCCTTCATCTAAAATGCTTAATATTTCACACATGCATTCCTGTAAGGCTCTACTACCATGCTGTGCCAAATCCACGACCATCCAACCCCCGCTGATACCAAGGTCAAGGTCAAATACTTAGTCTCTTTAGAAAACTTAACATCGGAGAAATATTGTTCTAACTTCTATTTCCTTCATCTAAAATGCTTAATATTTCACACATGCATTCCTGTAAGGCTCTACTACCATGCTGTGCCAAATCCACGACCGTCCAACCCCCGCAGATCCCAAGGTCAAGGTCAAATACTTAGTCCGTAAACTTAACATCAGAGAAATATTGTTCTAACTTCTATTTCCTTCATCTAAAATGCTTAATATTTCACACATGCATTCCTGTAAGACTCTACTACCATGCTGTGCCAAATCCACGACCGTCCAACCCCCGCAGATCCCAAGGTCAAGGTCAAATACTTAGTCTCTTTACAAAACTTAACATCAGAGAAATAAGTTATAACTTCTATTTCCTTCATTGAAAATTCTTATTATTTCACTTGTGCATTCCTCTAAGGTTGTACTATCATGCTGTGACAAATCTACGACTGTCCAACCCCCGCTGATCCCAAGGTCAAAGTCACATACTTAGTCTCTTTACAAAACTTAACATCAGAGAAATAAGTTATAACTTCTATTTCTTTCATTGAAAATTTTTAATATTTCATATGCTGTGACAAATCCCCGCTGATCTCGAGGTCAACGTCACATACATACCGTATAACCTCGAATTAACGCCCCCCTCCTAATAAACCTCCTAAAAAATTACCAATGACCGCCAATTTCAAACACAAATAATCCTTAAATCCTTATTTGTGTTTGAAATTGGCGGTCCTTGGTAATTTTTATTTTTTTTTACTGGCTAATAAACGCCCCCCTTTTGTAAAATGTAACGCCTCCGGGGGCGTTAATTCGAGGTTATACGGTAGTCTCTTTACAAAACTTAACATCAGAGAAATCGGTTATAACTTCTATTTCCTTGCTCGGATCTGCTTCACATTTCACACACTCATTGCTCCAATGGACCTCTACCACCCTGTGACAAATTTTTTACATATTTTAGGGGTACCTGGGCCCACGCCCCCGTATTCCGTAAGCCTCGCTTACTGACCAATCTAGTTATTTTTGGATGTGCAATGATCATACTTTACAACCTGTCGAAAATATTATTTTTTCAGGTGACGCATTTAATTAGTATAAATAATTAAAAAATATCATACCTCATTTGCATATGAAAATAGCCTGATACCACCGCACGTCACTATCAGTAAAATAATCATTACCAAATGATTATATCTGTATAGCGGGCACTCGTAATTTTTAAAACTGGTGGAATAGTGACACAATTATACACTTATTCAATTCCTATAAAGAACATTTTGTGCCTACTGAGTGGGCGTGTATCTTTAAGGCTCAAAACTGCCGCTCGAGAGAAAGAACAGGAATTGTTTATGCGTCCGATCTTGGTAGAGCCAGAAGGCATATACAGGGATTCCGCTGGGGGAAAAAAAATCGCCACTTCAAAAAAAATAAAACAATTGGCGATAAAAAATTACAATTTTCGAAAAATAAATAATAAAAAAAACAAACATTTTTTGATTTTTTTTCGAAAATTGTAATTTTTTATCGCCAATTGCGAAAGTGGCGATCGCCAGCGGAATCCCTGCATATAGTGTTTGGACTGTGTGTGTCCGTGAGTCCGGTTAAGATGTTTACAGAGTTTCTCCAATCTGCCACCGGGGCATTTGTGTGCCGTCTGGCCACATTTTCTTGTTTTAGTATGTTTTACATAACAAATTATTAACCCTTGTGTGGCAATTCCAAGAGTCAAAACCAGTTTTCAAGGATCAAGATTCCAGGTTCTCCAAAACGTCTGTTACTGGAGAAATGGGACTTATGGGATTTGTGAACAGTGTAGATCTAGATCAAATTGCACACTCTTCTAGCCAGATAACGATCTATATTGCTTGTTAGAAAGCATGATGGACTGGCAAACAGTGCAGATCCTGATCAGACTGGATGCACAGGCTGATCTGGATCTAGACCGGTCACAAAACCCATAAGCTCCATTTCTCCAGTCACATCCACATATTTGTAGGCTGACCTGGGGCTTCACTGGTTACAAATTCAACAAGCCCTCAGTGTTTGCGTTGGCTGGTCACAAAGCTCCATGTTTCAGTGTATGTTTATAAACTCTTGGTGTAGTGCCATGTCATAGATTAACTCTTTCACCTCTAAGAAACTGGAATGAAATATTCCATTTTAATTTCAAAATATTAGTATAAAAACTTATAACTTATCCATCAACAGTGCAAATCAGTTACCGGTAACCCTCACTAAGCGGGAGACGAAAATTGTCGTCTGCTGTTTTTCAT
Organism: Conchocele bisecta; assembly: GCA_029237695.1. Lineage (NCBI taxonomy): Eukaryota > Metazoa > Mollusca > Bivalvia > Lucinida > Thyasiridae > Conchocele > Conchocele bisecta. The sequence goes on along the minus strand of CM055265.1, from coordinate 47,536,591 downwards.
TTTTGCCTTAATTCTTTAATAACAAAAAAATTATTTTTACAGCACATGAGAATCGATTCTCATGCGCTGCCAAAACAGGTTTTAATCAAGAAGTATTGAAAATACATGCATAACATTTCCAACAGACGACAAAATTGAATTCTGCGTAGTAAGGGTTAAACATCGAACAAGGTCTATATATCCTAGTCCGGATGCGGGAGTATGTTAGCAAATCAAGAACTTGACAATTCTTATATATCATGGGCCATGATTTGAGAAAACCCATCTTATTATAGCCCTGGTTTGCTAATTATATTGTGGGGTATATAGTCTTTACCTTTGTATGTCGGTCTATAACACGTAAACTTACAATTTCGTTTTCAGTCTAAGCGGTGGCCGGGGGTATCGGTGAGCCCCTGCTCACATTCTGTGGTTGCCTTTGTGACCAGTGAAGACCCTGACCAGCTCCTGTTCAGTCTGATCAGGGTTTACACAATTCTCCCTTGGCGAACCATCCATAATCCATTTACCCATAGAATGCTGGAAACGAAAATTGCTGTCTGCTGTTTTATATTTTTTCTCAATAAAAACGTGGCTGACAGCAATTTAGAATAATTTTCATTGGAAATGATTCTAAAGTACTGTCAAACCATGTTTATAATGAGAAAAACGGAAAATAAGAAATAAACAGCAGACGACAAATTGAAAACTTGACAGATTCATTGGTCGAATGGTGTCGCATGACATTACTGAATGACATCACAGAAACAAGTCCACGTTCTTTTCAAAGAAAATGTTGTCGTTATTGCACACTCTGTAGTGTAAAACGTTACCTAATACATATAATACCATGCTAGTGTCTTTTGATATCAAGTTTATCAGGCTCGGAAACGGTAGGAATTCCTCAGTGAGCTTTGGAATTCTTACATGTTTCCTATCCTTGCCTGATAAACGCTAGTCTTGCATTCTCTGTGTTTCCAGCTGGCCCACCTGCCAAGACCGCCCCTGTGCAGCAAGTTCCACCCAGCAAGATTCCTACAGGTAAGACCTTTTGTTTCCTATCAGCACAGTAATTGTATGCCCAGAGCTCCAGATAAGGTGCGTATTGGCATATTTTACGCAATTATTTTAGCTGAATCCACATTGATTATCAAAAGTGTGAGTACAAAATATGCACAGCAATGTGAAAATACGCATTGATTTTCAAATTGAGTAGTGAAAATACTGTAATGAAGTTGAAAATTCACTTAGTTGAGCTGCAAAAAGCGTTTGCTTTTTTGCAGCTCAAATAAGTGAATGTTTAAATTTGTTATATTTTTTTTATCATTTGTTCCCTATTTTGTAATGAAGAAAATAAATAATCCATTTGTAAAAGTTAGATACGCAATGATTTTGAAATCAGGGGGTATAGTACGCTTTAGACACAAAGCTTATCTGGAGCTCTGTATGCCCTTGGGCAAGACCCCTGATTTGATGAAATGCTTGTATTATCTCGTAAATAATTATCTTATGCACATGTGACATTTCTAGAAAGTATTTGTGTTTGCCTTAAAATTCTGGGTCTCGGATATTCACAGAAATAGATGAAATAGATTAATGCAGTTTTCAGCTGCCTCCTATCTGGGTTACCGAAGTCTGATTGGCTTGAAACATATTTTTGTCATCATCAATATTTTCATTCTATTGCTCACTCGGTGTTTCCAATTTCTTGTTTCCCTTAGCGGCGAAAATATCCGCCAATCGAAGTAGGAGTATATGTTTTATTTCTCTCTGTAAATATGTCTTGAAATTTCATTAGAATTGAGTCCTTAGGACTCAATTCTAATGAAATTGCAAGACATATTCATGCTATTTACAAGGAGAAATAAAAGAAAATATACCGTACTGAATTGTTGTCTGCTACTTTTTGAACTATTTATAGCCCACACATTTCCCAGCATGCAAAGGGTTAATGTGCTATGACCTACCCTGGTGTTGTTTTACATACGAGACAGGCCATGTGATTTTTTACCGAACAAGTTGTGCAATATCTTATGAAAGTTATTAATAACAAAATTCACAATATTTTCCGTAAATGATTTCGCAAATGTTGACGAAATTATATAATCCGCATTTGCTATGAAAATGTTGTCATCATGATCTTTTGACGTCGTTTACTTAAAATATCACAGATTCTGTAATATATTTCATGAATAATGGCACATGTTCTTAGGTACAAAATCACATGGTGTGTCTCATACATGTACATGTACATGTATTACATCTTGGCCACACAGCAGGAGCAGCAGAAAAGGCAGAGACCCCCCTGAGTGCCAGAGTGACTCGGTCAGCAGCCAGCAAGCCTTCAACCCCTGCAGCATGTGTTGGTACGTGTGAATCTGTCTGATATTCTTCCCATACAACTGTAGTCCTATCAGTTTATGTGACCGACTTGAAAAATAAGCCTGATGGGATTTGTCTGTTTGAAATTTTGTTTCCGCTCTCTGTCTTTTAAATGATTTGCCACAAATGTTTGCCATGATGAGGCGAACGATGTGTCACGTGCAATACCCACATGATGTGGGTATTGCACGTGACACATCGTTCGCCTCATCATGTGTCATGTCTATGTCCAAGATGACACTTAGAGGTCAAAGGCCAAAAGTGTGCATGATATTTTGTTTCCGCCATATATCTTTATTATTGGAATGAATGGCCTTTTTGTGGAATTTATCGGGGTATAAACTTGGAAAAGTCGCGGGAATACTGGACGAAGGCCGGAAGGCCTCGTCCAGTATTCCCGCGACTTTTCCAAGTTTATATCCACGATAAATTCCACAAAAAGGCCATTCATTCCTTATAATTCCAGCATTTGAAATAAATTCGTCAAGAAAATGTGTTTATTTTCCGTTTTCTTAAGAATTATTTTAACTGCGCCCGACGGTTATGGAAAGTAGTTCGGCATGGAGTTTACTGGGATATAAATTTTGGACGGAGACTTGCAACGGACCAATCAAATGTTAGGGAATTGTGTAAATATTTTTGTGCTGGAATTATAAAGTGATAAATGGATTTTAAAAAGATTTGCTACAATGTTTACCATAATGAGATGTGCCCCAAATGTTTGCCATGATGAGATGATGTGTCGCGTTCCTTATCCACATGTTGGATTTTAGGATCCAAGGTCAAGATCACACTCGGAAGTTAAGGCATATAATATGCATGGGCTTTTGTTTTTGTCGTATACATGTATCTTCAAAACCGATGAATGGATTTTGCCACGATGAGATGATGTGTCACTCAATACCCACATACCTACGGCCAAGGTCAAGGTCACACTTGGAGGTAAAAAATGGGCACACATTTTTTATTCTGACCTATGAAACTCTGTTATTAAACCTGTTCATGTGTCTAAGCGATTTTTGTGGGGGTATTATGAATGATAGCTCGAGTTTGTATTTGCCCATGGTTCAGGCACTTTTGTTCGTTAGTCCAGTGTATCATGTGGCTGCGACTGGAGAAATTAGGCTGGACTATGTTACTTCTGTAGATGTGGGTGGTGGTCGGGTGAGCGCGACGGAGTAAATTAACAGTATGGGTTCCTCCTTATAGGAGTCACGATTTGCCCACAGGTGGAAGACTCGGACCTATGACAGCAAAAAAATGCCTATTAAAAAAAATCCCATTACCCCACCCACTTGGTCTCGTACAGTACTATACGTTAATTCAAGGTGACTATAAATAGCGCTATTATAGAAAGAGCCCTCTTTTTTCCGGCTCGCACAAACACAATAAACATTGATTAAATGTATGAAATATGTCTCTGGCAATCGATAAAGGTATTAGGTGTGTGAATATACTCACTTCAAATCGCTGTTTCAAGTATTTCAAGTTATTCGCGTTTTGATTACCCCATCCAAAGCGAAAGTTGCTTGTACGAAAGAATCTCACACAGAATCGGAGGCCGTCCGGCTGGATTATCGGTCATATTTGGCCGATAGCTGATCGCCAGCTCAAACTAAAGTCGTACACCATGATCATATACATTAGAGACTCCAACCATACAAAGTTCGTCCAATTGTGATCGTTCGCCGATCTAAAAAACACTTTTTTGTCTTATTTCGTTCATTATCTGGAACTGGGTCAATGCACCATCTTCCATAATACAACCGGAAGCGTCTATGTAAAGAACATCTCTGATTGGCTAAATCTAAACTGTATGACGTCATTCAACCTATTCGGGATTGCGGAAGACATAATCTGATAGTACGTGAATCATGAATGAAAGTGGAAAAAAGGTGTTTTTTAGATCGGTGAATGATCACAATTGGACGAACTTTGTATGGTTGGAGTTGCTAATGTATATGGTCATGGTGCACCACTTTAGTTTGAGCTGTCGATCAGTTATTGGTCAAATATGACCGATAATCCACGCCGGACGGCCTTCGATTCTGTGTGAGATTCTTTCGTACACGCAACTTTCGCTTTGGATGGGGTAATCAAAACGCGAATAACTCAATAAATACTTGAAACAGCGATTTGAAGTGAGTATATTCACACACCTAATACCTTTATCGATTGCCAGAGACATATTTCATACATTTAATCGATGTTTATTGTGTTTGTGCGAGCCGGAAAAAAAGAGGGCTCTTTCTATAATAGCGCTATTTATAGTCACCTTGAATTAACGTATAGTACTGTATGAGACCAAGTGGGTGGGGTAATGGGATTTTTTTTAATAGGCATTTTTTTGGTGTCATAGGTCCGAGTCTTCCACCTGTGGATTTGCCTGGTTTGGCCCTCGGGTACGTTTTTATCTTTGGCTCTTTAGCTGACCTGAGCGAAGCTCATGTGAGGTATTGTTACCGCAATGTGTCCGTCCGTTGTCCGTCCGTGAACATTTTCAAACGTCTTCTCCTCAGTAACCATTGGGCCTATAGTCACCAAACTTCATGGTCATGGTCCTTAGGTAGGGGAATTACAAAATTGTTAAAATGACGTCATTACGTAATCCAAGATGGCCGCCGTCTAAAAATAGCACTAATTCTTCAAAAATCTTCTTCTCAAGAACCGCCAACCAGATTTCGACAAAACTTGGTAGGAATGATCGATGTACAATGCTCTTTCAAAGTTGTTAAAATGGTGACCCTGGGGTCAAATAGGCGTGGCCCGTGGGGTCAAATTTTATTTTTGACCGAATATGGTCATGTCTATATCAAATCGAAGGTATCAAAGAGGCGATCGCTCTGGAAATTGGATGGTCATGTCATCCAAGATGGCCGCCGAAAGGTCAAATGGTCGTTCTTTTATTAGAGATTTCAAAATTCTTCTTCACACGAAACGCTTGGCCCACGGTGGCCAAACTTCACAGTTATGGTCCATGGGTGAAACCTTTTCAGATTTGTTAAAACGGAGGTCGTCGCTAATCCAAGATGGCCGCCGTCGAAAAATAGCACAAATTCTTAAAAAATCTTCTCATGAACCGCCAGCCGGATTTCGACGAAACTTGGTAGGAATAATCGATGTAGAATGCTCTTTCAAAGGTGTTAAAACGGTGACCCCGGGGTCAAAAATGGGCGTGGCCCGTGGGGTCAAATTTTATTTTTGACCGAATATGCTCATGTCATATCAAATTGAAGGTATCGATGAGGCGGTTGCTCTGGTGCAATATTTGTCGGAATCGGATGATTATGTCATTCATGATTGCCGCCAAAAGGTCCATTTATTCGAGATTTTGAACGTCTTTCTCAGGAACCACATGGCCGATGCTGACCAAACTTCATAGTAAGTTTATAGTAAGTTCAGATCCTTGGGTGAAGCATTTTCAGATTTGGTAAAATGAGAGTCATCGCTTAATCCAAGATGACCACCATCTAAAAATAGCACAATTTTTTTAAAACGCATATGAACTCAATGTCACATTCTCTTCTGGTGTTCATGGAGTCAGGTGAGCGAATTAGGGCCATCATGGCCCTCTTGTACCTGGCAGTTGAATTGGGTTAATGCCCTTTATAAAAGTGGTAAAATTATTACTGATCCTATTGCTTTTGGGAGGGGGCCCAAGTGATTCTGGTGTGGCGAGGACCTGATTCTGATTTCAGGGCTGAATATAGATTTTTGTCGAGCCCGCTTGCGGAAAGCGAGACAGTGATCACAATGACGTCCAGGTGTCCGTCTGTCCGTCCGAAATCTGCGTTAAAGTTTTTAAATACCTTATATCTCTGCAGTCCTAAGTCACATTGACTTGAAACTTCATATGCTTATTAGTCATGATCCATATATGCATGCTGTATCCAACTCATGTGGCCCCTGTGCCCAAGGTCAAGGTCAAATGGCTTAGAAGTTTGCGTTCCGAAATCTGCGTTAAAGTTTTTAAATACCTTGTATCTTTGCAGTCCTAAGTCACATTGACTTGAAACTTCATATGCTTATTAGTCATGATCCATATATTCATGGTGTATCCAACTCGTGTGGCCCCTGTGCCCAAGGTCAAGGTCAAATGACTTAGAAGTTTGCGTTCAGAAATCTGCGTTAAAGTTTTTAAATACCTTATATCTCTGCAGTCCTAAGTCACATTGACTTGAAACTTCATATACTTATTAGTCATCATCCATATATTAATTATGTGTCACACTCATGCGGCCCCTGTGCCCCTATGTCAAGGTCAAATGACTTAAGTTTGTGTTAAAGTTTCTGTCAAAATTTGCGTTAAAGTTTTCACATACCTACTATCTCTGTAACCGTAAGTCAGATTTGCTTGAAACTTTGTATGCTTACTGGGCATCAAACTTCAAATAAATACACTCCGAGACCACCAAATGCCTCGGCAGGCTCGACATGCGGGCCGCGGCCATCTGGTTTATTGTAAATACCGTAAAGATTCTAATAGACGCCCGGACAAGCTCATTTTGTAGAAAATTAATTATTTTCATATACTCTTAATTTTCGGACAAGCTAACATTTGATAATATTCTCAAATCGTAAATTTTCGGACACGAAAATAGGCAAGTGCGCCCATAAAATTTGTTGTTGTTGTAGCTCAAATTGACATTTCCTGTTTCACGCTTACTTTCCGCGGCACCGTATAGGCCAGAATGGTATAATAAAAACATTTTTAATTAAAGTTGTTTACTATGTTACGTTATGTTATAGTACAGCGCGACGCCGTTAGTACACGGAAGTCCGGCGACATACAACCTTCCGTGTTGCTTATCCGAACCGTGCTATATCCGTTCTCGCACAAGACGCATCATAATGTCAACAAAAAATACATAAGTTTTCACTGTTATCTTCGCATGTAATAAATATATTGAATCCAAGAATTGTTAACGTCATGTTTTATTTATTCATCATGTTCATGTAGAATGTAGATTTACGCAGGTCCGTGCAATCCATTATTGTAAACGCGTGTAGAAAAAAGTGTAGTAAACACGTGTAGCCCCATCATCATTCGATGACGTAATGACCTAATGACCGATATCCTGTTCCATCAGCTGCAACGTCACGTGACAAGCTCGTGCGTTGCAAACTGTGTTTACTCACATGGTGAGCACAGGTGGAAGACTCGGACCTATGACACCAAAATAAATTCCTATTTAAAAAATCCCATTATCCCACCCACCTGGTATCTGTACATGACGTTAATAATAGAACGAGATCAAGTGGATATTTTTGTAATGGTCATTTTCTTTGTGTCACACTTCCGACTATTCCACCTGTGGGTTTGAGTACGCACAGTTTTAACCCTTTCAACACCACAGACCTGTATAGACATGTTTTGCCCGACGTGTTATAATATTGCGCCAGTTCATGAGGTAATCAGGCTTATCACGTGAGATTTTCGACGAAGATGAATCTGATAATAGTGTACATTTTCTGTAAACGATATCGAATGTTGACGAATATTAAATTAGTAATTATTACGCATTTGCTCTGAAAATGTTATCGACTTTCCGATATATTTGCAGAAAAAAGTCAAATCATTCTCGGCGAAAATCTCAGTTATATAATAAAGTTGATTATCTCATGCACTGGCTCAATTATGCATCAGTCAATGTAAATCCCCGCCCCCCCCCCCCCTCCGGGGGAGGGGCGGGGCTTTACCGGGGCATACCCCGGGGCTTTTACCTTTCATGATGCCCCGCACTGCGGGGACTTTACCGGGGCTTTAACTGTTGCTAAGAAATTGAGCGGGGACATACCCCGGGGCTTTACCGGGGCTTTACCGGGGTTTTATCAGACTGTTATCAAGATATGTACATGTATGTTTACCTGAATACTGTTGTGTGGGAGGGGTGACATGGGTTTAAACTGTTTAATACGATCTACTTTCACTGTGGACTGTTTAATACTGGCAAATTTTGTTTAATATAAACAAAATTGTTTTCAAACTAGAAATGGACGCTTGTCGACAAGCGCATGTGTATCCCCCTCCCCAGATACACAAGTAGTTTGAAAAAAGGGTGTTCGAGTTCTGCTCCGGAGACAAAATCAGTGACGGAAAAACAAAGGGAGATAACTAAAGAATTAGTGATGCAAGTGTTGTCATTCTTGCGGGACACACCTTTAGGGTCGTGGTCTATGCATGTGTGAAGTTTCATGAAAATATTCCAAAGGGTGTTCGAGTTATGCTCCAGACACTAAATCAGTGCACGAAACAACAAAGGGAGATAACTAAGAAATTAACGACGCAAGAGTTGTCATTCTTACGTGCGACACACCTTTGGGTCGTCTTCTATGCATGTGTGAAGTTTAATAAACTAGAAAATGTGTTCATAGAACACGGATGTCCCACATATCGCTTTGATAATAAATGAGGCCAAATTGCAAGTCAAAATTTTCTTTTACCTGAGCGTTAAAGTTTTTGAAGCACCAAGTATGTGACCTTGACCCTGGGCTTGGCGGGGGCAGGACAAACGTGGATTTGGCACAGGGCGGTAGAGGACCATTAGAGCAATGCATATATGAAATATGAAGCTGATCCGTGAAAGAAAACAGAAATTATAAGATATTTACCTGAGCGTTAAAGTTTTTGAAACACTAAGTATATGATGTTAACCCTGGGCTTGGCGGGGGCGGGACGAACGTGGATTTGGCACAGGGCGGTAGAGGACCATTAGAGCAACGCATATATGAAATATGAAGTTGATCCGTGAATGGAAAGAAAAATTATAAGATATTTACCTGAGCATTAAAGTTTTTGAAGCACCAAGTATGTGACCTTGACCCTGGGATTGGCGGGGGCAGGACGAACTGGATTTGGCACAGGGCGGTAGAGGACCATTAGAGCAATGCGTATATGAAATATGAAGATGATCCATGAAAGAAAACAGAAATTATAAGATATTTACCCGAGCGTTAAAGTTTTTGAAGCACTAAGTATGTGACCTTGACCCTGGGCTTGGCGGGGGCAGGACGAACGTGGATTTGGCACAGGGCGGTAGACGACCATTAGAGCAACGCGTATATGAAATATGAAGTTGATCCGTGAATGGAAATAAAAATTATAAGATATTTACGTTAAAGTTTTTGAAGCACCAAGTATGTGACCTTGACCCTGGGATTGGTGGGGCAGGACGAACGTGGATTTGGCACAGGGCAATAGAGGACCATTAGAACAATGCGTATATGAAGTATGAAGATGATCCATGATCCATGAAAGAAAACAGAAAGTATAAGATATTTACCCAAGCGTTAATGTTTTTGAAGCACTAAGTATGTGACCTTGACCCTGGGCTTGACGGGGCAGCAAACGAACGTGGATTTGGCACAGGCGGTAGAGGACCATTAGAGCAATGCGTATATGCGTGTTCGAGTTATGCTCTGGATACAAAATCAGAGCACGAAACAACAAAGGGAGATAAGTAAACAAGAATTCCGCAGAATCAGATGCCTCGCCTTGACCTCGAGCCTGGGCCCGAAAGCAATTTTCACTGGCCCGAACATATACAATTATTGACTAGTGAACCATAGAATATCAGATTAATTCTATGGCTCACTAGTCAATAATTGTTTTATTATATGATAATAGTCTGTATATAGCACTTACGACCTTATGCTACTAGACAAAAATTGAAAAAGAATTTGTAAAAAAAAAAATGAAAAAAAAAAATGGAAAAAAAGTTAAAAATTAAAAATAATAATGCTCGCTACTGGAGCCCAGAATTTTTTTTAATAGTCCTATATTTATCTACATATATCTGCACAGGTCCACATAATGCCACAATATTTTCAACACAGTTTACGGAAATGTAATATAATCATTTACCTGTATAAATTACTGTATGTTGGGTCAGTGGTCAGTTGCACATGCTAGCACATGCACAGGTGAATAGTCTGTATATAGCACTTACGACCTTATGCTACTGGACAAAAATTGAAAAATAATTTTAAAAAAAAAATGGAAAAAAAAAGTTTAAAAATAATAATGCTTGCTACTGGAGCCCAGATTTTTTTTCCAGTCAAATTGAAAAATAATGAAAAAAAAAAAATAATGAAAAAAAAAAAAAAAAAAAAATGACAATTTTTTTTTTAAAAATAATAATGCTTGCTATTGGAGACCAGATTTTTTTTTAATAGTCCTATATTTATCTACATATATCTGCAGAGGTCCACATAATGCCACAATATTTTCAACACAGTACCCAATGTAGTGATTTACCTGTATAAATTACCTGGTCAGCAGTGGTCAAGCAGTGGTCAAGCAGTGGACATCTGCACATGCTAGCCCATGCTTAGCACATGGTTCTCTCCCAGTTTCTATTGTTCTTCTCTCACAGGTAAGGTGTACAGAGCACACGAGAAAAGTATACAGAGCAGACGAGAAAACAGGTCTTCATGCATTATTGTCCAGTTTGTAGAGTGCGCAAAACAAAAAAGGGAGATAACTCAAAAATTAGCTACGCAAGAGTTGTCATTCTTGTGCGCACACACCTCCGGGTCGTGGTCTATGCATGTGTGAAGTTTCATGAAAATATTCCAAAGGGTGGTCGAGTTATGCTCCGGACACGAAATCAGTGCGAGAAACAAAAAAGGGAGATAACTAAAAAATTAGCTATGCAAGAGTTGTCATTCTTGTGCGCGACACACCTTCGGGTCGTGGTCTATGCATGTGTGAAGTTTCATGAAAATATTCCAAAGGGTGTTCGAGTTATGCTCCGGACAAGAAGTGTCTACGGCGGACGCGGACGCGGCGCGCTGTCAAATGCATAGTATCCCCCGACGGTAGTCTGGGGGATACAATAATTCCTCTGTTTATATTGCACTGCCGTTATCCGTTATCCGTTATCCCAGCCCCCCCCCCCCCCCCCCACACACGTGAAAATTCTGAGACATTCCCCCCCCCCCCCCCCCCCCCTCCCCCCCCCCCCCCCCCCCCCCCCCCCCCACACACACACACTGAAGGAAAACCCGAGACCCCCCCCCCCCCCCCCCTGGAAAGTGATTCATTACCTGACCAACCCTGGAAAATCACGAGACCCCCCCCCAACACCTGGAAAGTGATTCTTTACCCAACAAACCCTGAAAATCCCCGAGACCCCCCCACCTGGAAAGTGATTCTTTACCCAACAAACCCTGGAAAATCCCGAGACCCCCCCCCACACTGGAAAAATCCTATTTCTCACACACACACCCACCCTCCCCATGTAAGTAAAAGTATAAAGTTCTGCATTTTATACTATTAATAGGGGGGGGGTGTACTTTTTATGAACCCTGTCTCGAAGAGCCGGTGTCATATAGTGTTTGCAACCGTCTGTGTGTCCGTGCGTTAATACGGTAAGAAGTTTGTATCATGCAAGGGTCCACTTTTGCGCTATTTAATACTATTCACACATATCCGACCTTCCTTCTACCGAGTCCGTGGGTGGTGCCAAAGGTTAGCGGCTATTTATTTGGTTACTACTATTAACAGGAACGTACCTATTTCAAAGCAACAAACACATATTTACCCTGTACTTAGTCGACCCTACTTGTCCTAACTGTCATTTGGAGGCGGAGCTAGGATGCGTCACACATGCTACTAAGATGCCCAGCACTACACGAAGTTCGGAAACAGACCTACCCGGCGTTTCGTCAAGAAATCCAAAAAGTGCTAGGAGACTCGAACTTTTACAAACTAAACATATCGGTCATTACCCAGCTGATCATCGACTGTAACGGTTTCAAAAAACAACTATATCACTAAGTCAACCACCCTAGAAATAGAACGAGTAGCAGGCCAAATGTGCTACCAATTACATCTACAACGAATAAAGCTGCTTGGGTTGTAATAATGGCTTCCCATACTAATAAAAGTTCCCAGATATCTACTATTTATAAGTGACATTTTGCTCTACAACACATCATTTTCGTGCAAGAATATTTCACATTTAAAATCACCAGATGGCCCCGCAGTGCGGGGCATTTTACCGGGGCTTTTACCGACCATGTTGCCCCGCAGTGCGGGGCCTTCACCGGGGCTTTAACAGCAACGAAAATATAAGCCCCGCTATTCCCCCGGAGGGGGGGGGGCGGGGACTTACATTGACTGATGCATTATGACTAGTGAAACAAGGCCAGTTGTCACGTACACATTTGTGTACATGCGCCGGGGGCGTGGGCAGTGCTGTAACAATTTAGTTAATCTGGGTTGAGTTAATCTGCGCCACTGATACGCGATCTCAGATTGGTCAGCCTTTACACCTAATTAATATTCCACCAATGGTGAGCGCGAACGCATGCCGGAACAATTAAATCGAGCACATAACAATTAGCACTGCTTTGTTACTGGGACCAATAATTGATGTTACGGTATTCCCAGTTTGCTCGGATTAATTTACGAAATGTGCAAACGTGATCAGCTGCACATTCACATCGGTGAGATAAAAGGAGGCTATGGGTCCATAAAAAAAAAAAAATTAAAAAAAAATCGTCCATTTTGGCAAAATAAAACCTAAATTTTCGGACACCACTTTTTAAGAATTAATTAATATTCCTAATTATTCGGACACTGACAAAAGTAATTAATTAAAAGTGTCCGGAAATATACGGTAAATACGGTAAGTATTATTCAGCGAAGGGGAAATGATAAAAATATACGATTTTCTACTATCTGAACAAAAACAAAACGAAGGGACGTTACTCTCAAATGTCTGACCCGACTTGATTGTAGTGTCTGTCAGTTTATGGACATTTTTGACCAAGATGTTTCGGCCCACTTTGGTCATTATGGTACACTCGGTAAAAATGTTTAAATACTTGTAATGTATATATCAATACAGCGTCATTAATGCTGATCAGATTTACGCATATGGACACTTCAGACTGTCACCGTTTCGGAACATGGACGTTTCAGCCCGTGTACGTTTCGGTCCATATCAGTGTGATTAATTTCGGCCCACTGCCACGTCAAGTACAAGACATATTTATTTTTGCTCATCTTCTCGCAAATATCGGCCAACATGATGTCAACTTCACCCAAATTATACGAGATGGGTTTGAGATGCTTTGAAAATGGTGTCTCCATAACCGTGTAAATTCTGATCGCCCTGTGACCGTGCAAATAGCTACTGCCGATGAGAAATTTACTGTGACACCGGAAAAAGTTGAATTTCGCTTCCGCTTTTGAAAGTGAAAGTAGCAATTATGTTGTTTTTTTCCTGATTTTCAAGGAAATACTGCAAAGAAAAGAAATCTAGTTGGACAATTGGCTCCGATTTTCTTTCAAGTTAGTACTGGACATTTATTAGAGGCACAGATTTCGTCAAAATCAGCCAAAAGATAGTTCATTTTCAGCGTAAAAAGTGGGGGGTTGGTGTCTATTAGAGCATGGGCGTCTATTAGAATCTTTACGGTATTCAGTTCCAGATTTTGGGATTTTCCTCCCATTTGTACATGTTCTTGAACATGTACATGTACTTGTACAGGTAATATATGGGATTTAGTACTAAACCCATTGACCCTGCTTTAAATGACCTTAGCTGTTGATAGGCCGTTAAACCCTAACAAACAAACAAATACTCCTGTAGATGTGGATCTGCCTGCTAATCAGCGCAGTATGATCAGGGTCTGCACTGTTTGCACTCATTCTGCCTTAGACACATCCATCGATGTTTCTAACCAACAGTATGTCTCCTAAGTGTTATAACTGATACTACATTTTCGGATGAGCCACCCACTGGGCCAGTGAAATGTAGAAATCCTGGCCGGAAAAGGATATATCTGTTCGGAGCTTCCAATTTTGTTGAAAATGTATTATAAGAAAAGAAAAACATTTAAGACGAGCCATACGACTTTTCATGAAAAAATATATTTTTTATAAATGACAATAAAGATTGATGAACTTTTCACAATTCACATTTGCTCTGACAATTTCGCTAACTTTCGACATCAATTACGAAAAATATAGTAAATTCTGTATGTTTTTTTATGAAAATTCTCACCTCATTAGGTACATGTACAAAATCACATGGCTTGTCTCATATGTGTTGGAGAAATGGTGCTTATGGGTTTTGCGACCAGTGTAGATCCAGATCAGCCTGTGCATCTACGATCCACACTGTTTGCCATTCTATCGATGAAACACCCATCATGCTGCTAACAAACAATATAGATCGTTATCAGGCTATTTGATCAGGAGCTGCACTGTTCACAAAACCCATAAGCTCCATTTCTCCAGTCACATATAAAAAGGAGAATCTAAACCAGAGAGGACCACTCGATAGTAAGTGATACACTTATCTACCAAGTGATAAATGTCAGTTGCAGGGATTCCGCTGGGGAAAATAAAAAAATCGCCACTTCAAAAAAGAAAAAAAAAGGGGGTAACCAACAGGATAAAAATAAACAATTGGCGATACAAAATTACAATTTTCGGAAATCCCTGCAGTTGATGGGCCACTGTTTTCTTACACAGACACTGGTGAGAAGAAGAAAGCTGTGCCATCCAATTTATGCACCAACCTGGCAGAATGGAATAAGCGGACGGCAGCACCGAGCCAGTAAGTGGAGTTCTAGCCCGTTGGTGGAACTTTTGTGCATCAAGCTGGTGGCATATAGTGTCTGTCCATCTGTTAGCAGAGCTCCAGATGAGCTGCATATTTGCTTAAATACCCAATTAAAATTAGCAAAAACCCAATTGAAATCAGAAGTAGCGAGTATCAAAAAGCAATAATAATTTTGTGGTGCCTTTATCATGCTGCAGAAAACAATAAACAGACCACAAATATAGCATATTTTTCTTAATTTTCCATGAAAACACATCTTGGTATTTCATTTGAATTGTCTCTAAGGAGACAATTCTAATGAAATTCCAAGACATGTTTTCATTTCGAAGCAAACTATTCAATAATTGCTGTCTGTTGATATGTAAACAGTAGTGTGATTTTATTTTACCCAATTCAAATTTTGAAATACCCAATTGCTTCAGAAATGATGGGAGTGAAAATACTCAATTACTAATTCCTTATCTGGAAGTGTACATTAGTAGGGGCAATTCTAGAGCTAATTGTATGGACAGAGTGGAAGGTACTTTTTGAGAAAACAGCTACCCATATAATTAAATTAACTCTTTGATAACGTTTTAAAGACTTCATTTTTTCAACGCCGCCACCCATAAACATGAAACACCCATAACCATACCAGAAAATTCTTAAATGTGGCTGACTGGAGAAATGGCGTATGGGATTTGTGACCAGTGTAGCATTTAACGATCAAATAGCACACTTACGTAGTCGGCTAATGGTCTATATATTGCTCATTAAAGCATGATTCTTGCTTCATTGAGGGAATGGCAAACAGTGCGGATGCCGATCAGACTGTCTGAATGCACAGGCTGATCTGTATCTGCACTGGTCGCAAAACCCATAAAAATCACTGCTTTATGCCATTGTGTCAGCATCGGTCAAACGCTTTTCAGAAAGGGCTCGGTTCAGGAGCCAAAGGCGAATCAAGCGCAACTCCCGACTGGCAAGAGGCAACACAGATCCCTGGAAAGGTACCAATTTGTTGGTGTTGTTTATTGATATCTAGTCTATCTAGATATCTAGTTCTATATGAACCTGTAGCCTATTTCACCAACATTGCAAAGTATACTTATCTAGCAAAGTATACTTTGAGGGAGTAATCATTTATTTTTCCCGAAATGCATTATTTTATATAGAACTAACGACTGCATATATTTGATGATTAAAAGTATGCAGAATTATTATACTGAATTTATTACATTATCACAGCCAAAATGGCTGTGATAATGTAATAAATTCAGTATAATAAAAATTAATTAATTTATCAAAAAATTGAAAATTTCTCTCTCAAAGTATACTTTGCTAGAAAAGTATACATTGTAGTTTGCAATTTTGATGAAATCGGCTACTGGTGTTGACTTGATGTACCACCCAATTCAGTCTATCATGCTTTGAACAAATTATGCCTAAATTCATTTGATCATTACTAGTGTATGGCAGAACATGACGATAAATCACAGATTATACAATTGAACTGTAATATATGATCATTACCACACTTCACTAAATTTAATTGAATATTTTCTATTTTGTTTAACCCTTTAACTCCTAACTAAATGACATAGTCTGTGTGTTCAAAGAGTGGTATTGTTTCAAAATGTTTAAAATAATGGCAAGCATTGCAGATCCTGATGAGATGACTCGTTACGAGCCAATTCATCTGGATCATCAGTGTTTGCAATGGTTGGCTTAAGACCTAATGGGTTGAAAGGGTTAATAGCGTTTCTGCTATTATAAAGTACAATTTCGAATACATTTTTAATCAATTGTCATCATGGCACTCCCTGGTCAGGTCACAGACAATGGTTAAGCGGGCACGGCCGGCGGTGCCAGAGCGGCGTGGGAGAAGCCAACAACGTGAGGGCGGGGCCACCAGCGGCCTACAGCGCAGCGGCTCCTTCAACAATATTAAGACACACTCGATGGACCGCAGCAAGGCCGAGTCACAGACCCGTGGTGCCCGTGGGACGTCCACGGAGCGACCATACACCCACAAGCGGACGGGGTCATCAGGGGTGGCCAGGGAGCGTACACGGTCAGGGTCTGTGAAGCTAGAGGGGGAGAAGGGAAATGGCAAACTGACCATTCCTACCACTCCAACCTGTCTCAAGTAAGTTGTACGGTAGCGTTTTTAGACCCTCATTATCATTGGTAGGCCAAGGGCTATACAGGTTTCATCATTTCCAATGTTCATCCATCGCGATTTTGCGTTATGTTTCAGTTATCTAGTATAGATCTGCAAATATCTGTCGGCTGAACTGTCTTGTACTTGTTTATCATCATCCATAGTTCCATTCTTTCGACCGCCCAGACCCAAAATCAAAGTTTTTTTATGTGTTTGGCAAAATTTGCTTTTACTAATATAGCTTTTCACTTGTTATTATAGGAGCCAGAATACAATAAAAATGAGCCCCTGCTTACTTGCTATATCGTGGCCTTTATATCACATATAAACCTATACATTTCAATTTTTTTTTATAATTTATTCATCTGTGTTATCAATACTAGAACAGTCAAATATTACTCTGATTTACTGTAATTGTGTGCTTACCACATGAGCTTTGCTTTCAAACTTTGTATGGTACATTTTGTCAGTCGGTGGCTCATATGCCCAACAATGAACATAATTTCTATGGAAACTACTGTTTTACAATCGGAATGTTACTACCGTTCTACAGCTGCTTGTTGAATAATATAAGTTTTTAGCTCGACTATTCAAAGAATAGTTAGAGCTTATGTAGTCACCCCGGCGTCACCGTCACGCCTTGGTTAAGGTTTTTAGTCAAGCTTGTATTGGAATACTCCTGGCCCTACACCTACTATACTTGGACAACTTCATCTCCTATTGATGTACATCAACAACCCCTGACCTATATTTTACCTTGACCTACATTTAACCTTGAATTAATTAGTTAATTCCCCTTGGTTAAGGTTTTTAGTCAACCTTGGTTAAGGTTTTTGTCGCGCCTGCTTTAGCAGAGGCGCGACTATAGTCGGCGCTTTTTCCGTCGTCGTCCGGTTTTTTGTAAGGCAAATGCGTTAAAAGTTATTGTTTTTTCACAATATCTCTTTAACCCCTTGCCAGACTTTCATAATATTTCACATCAATGTTTGTCTAGGGATGATGCTTCAATACGCACACCCCCACATCCAAATTCTCAAGGTCAAGGTCATTTATTTTACTTGTAATGTTCACCGGTTTTGTAACAGAAATGCGTTAAAGTTATTGTTTTTTCACAATAGCTCTTTAACCCCTTGCCAGACTTTGATAATATTTCACATCAATGTTTGTCTACGGATGATACTTCATTACGCACACCCCCACATCCAAATTCTCAAGGTCAAGGTCATTTATTTACTTGTAATATTCACCGGTTTTGTAACAGAAATGCGTTAAAGTTATTGTTTTTTCACAATATCTCTTTAACCCCTTGCCACACTTTCATAATATTTCACATCAATGTTTGTCTAGGGATGATGCTTCATTACGCACACCCCCACATCCAAATTCTCAAGGTCAAGGTCATTTATTTACTTTTAATGTTCACCGGTTTTGTAACAGAAATCCGTTAAAGTTATTGTTTTTTCACAATATCTCTTTAACCCCTTGCCACACTTTGATAATATTTCACTTTGATGTTTGTCTATGGATGATGCTTCATTACGCACACCCCCACATCCAAATTCTCAAGGTCAAGATCATTTATTTACTTGTAATGTTCACGGTCAAATGCCTCGGCAGGCGCGACACTGCTTCCGTGGCGGAATTCTTGTTAGTCAAGCTTCTACATGGAATATTATTGTGCATATAGACACCATACTTGGACAACCTTTTCTCATAGGGACGTAACCCCTGATCTATATTTGACCTTGACCTACATTTCCTCTTGAATTACTTAGTTAATTCCTCTTGGTTAAGGTTTTTAGTCAAGCTTGTAGATGAAATACTATTGTGCATACAGACACCATACTTGGATAACTTTTTCTCATAGGAATGTACATCAATAACCCCTGACCTATATTTTACCTTCACCTACATTTAACCTTGAATTACTTAGTTATTTCCCCTTGGTTAAGGTTTGTACTCAAACTTGGTTAAGGTTTATAGTCAAGCTTGTATATGGAATACTCCTGGGCCTACAGCAACCATACTTGGACAACTTCATCTCCTACTGATGTACATCAATAATCCCTGACCTATATTTGACCTTGACCTACTTTTACCCTTGGATTACTTAGTTATTTCCCCTTGGTTAAGGTTTTTAGTCAAGCTTGTATATGGAATACTCCTGGGCCTACATCAACCATACTTGGAAAACTTCATATCCTAGTGATGTACATCAATAACCCCTGACCTATATCTGACATTGACCTACATTTAACCTTGAATTACTTACTTAATTTGTGGGTGGCAGGTGGGAGCATGCGATGGGTAATTTAACGATCGGGGTTCATCCTTACCGGAATTCCGACTGGAGACCTGGTTTGGCCCTCACATACGTCTTTGGCATTTTGTATGTGACAGTTGAATCTGGTTATACCCCTTATAAGAGTAATCCTACCGGTATTACTTTTAAATAGGGGAAGAGGCCAAGTGACTTTGTTGCGGTATGGACCTGGCACCAGGTCAGGTTATTCTAATTTCAGGGCTGAATATGTTGTATCTCGATGTAAATATTCCGTTCTGATTTTGGGATTTTCCCCCCAATGCAGCAGGTTAAAACGGGATCGAACCTGTTTGCCCGGCCTTACATGACCTTAGCTGTTGATAGGCCGTTAAACACCAATAAACAAACAAACAAAAACTTACTTAATTTCCCTTGGTTACGGTTTTTAGTCAACCTTGGTTACGGTTTTTATGCAGGCCGCGGCCACCTTGTTTGTGTACATAGACAATCCTCGTAGTCGAGCTATGCTGTTCTCCTACAGCTCTTGTTAATAATTGCTCTAACATTGTATGAAGGTAGCAGCATTTTTCAATAAACCAGGCATGCTTTATTAGATTTCTGATTCATCAGGGGATATATTTTTACATTTGCTTGTTTGACACTTTTTTATTTTTTGTTGCGAAATGGTAATGTGACTTTTCGCCCTTTCTACCTTTGGTAATAATAAAGAATAGAAGGCTTAAAAGTAGCAAGTTCGATCGTTTATACACAAATACGGTATGTAACTATGTGTGAAGTACGTGTGTTCACGCCGGATGCTATAAATAGATATTAGGTATCCACGCAGAGATGGCTGCGTAGAATAAGTAGTAGGATTAGTACTATCGAAGTATTATCAGTCGTCCGATCAAAGGCAATGAAGGATTCGTCAAGGGTATTCCAAGGATTACACTCTGAAATATACAACATGAACAACGTCCTAATTAAAGGTGAATAAGTGAACACATGCACGTACATAGTACAGATAACAATAAAACATAATACAATTATGGCATGGTCCAATACAATACACTGTGCCATTGAGAGAATAGTCAAATACAATAATAAGGGTTGGCTGCTATGACTTACAATGGGTATTACAATAGTCCGACTGTGGCTCGGACTTATCTAGTGGTCAGTAATAAAGTAAAGTACTCGTAAGACGAAAGTGAATGGGTTTTACGTCTCGTCAACATTCAAGGTGGTATAGATACAGCACTTACACAATACTTTTATAAGTATCAAGTAATACAAGTATCTCTACTACAAGGTAATTCCACCTGAGCGAGCTACACAATTTAACCAACAAGTCTGACACCTATCTCACTGTGATGTTAAGTGGACTGCAAGGGGATGAGTCGGGTTAAGTGACAAGCATCAATAGACTGAGTGATGGGTGAGTGCAATCGCGCATTTGAATAACCTGCCATTACCGGTAAATTATCTTGCGTAAACAGTCACGATTCTGTGCAGTTTAATTAACCATTGTCTATTGCAAAATACACGAAACCCAGCGCAAACCAAACCAATCGACATATTAAAAGCACACAGTATTGCATGAACCAATAACTTACCAAATTATGTAGTAAAATTATAAAACAAATCTCTGAAGTAAACTGAACTTTTCTGAAGACAAATCTGCTGACAAAACTCACAGAATGCAATGCAAAGGGAATTAACTCTGACGTAAAGGGCATACAATGCGAGAAGGAAGTAAATTACCAGTATGGGAAAACCGACCCTGCTACAGTAATACTATACCAAATTTAGAAAGAAGTTCACATGATTATAGATGCTAATAAATGTAATAAATTTAAATAAAATAATTTAGTAACCATCGATTGTAAAACATGTTTATAATACTACAGAATATCTAATGTTGCAAACGCTAGTTATTTTTATGCCCCACCACAATAGTGGAGGGGGCATTTAGCACTTGGTATGTAGCTTCCTTTTTTCCATTTTCCGACCAATCCAAAATTATTTTGAGACTATTAGAAGGGGGTGTTTTTTTCTCTCCAAAATATTAAAGTCACGAGCTGGCTTACCTGGATCTACTCGTCAAACATTGCTAAAGAGGTCTGTGTTCAAAGGGTAAAATGCTAACTGCGTGTTGCAGGCGAAAACCTGTGAAGTTGATGCAGCAGCTGCCAGTGAAGTCGTCGGAGGAACTGGAAATGGAGAAGATCGCGTACTACAGACAAGCCCTGGCAAAGAAGCGTAAGCAGGCCCAGGAATCGTGCAAGACGGCCCTGTTGGCTAAGGGACCTGCTGCTGTAGTCACGAAAAAGGAGCCAACACAGCCACACAGCTTCCAGTTTGAAACGGACAGTAGGGTGAAACCACAACCGATGGACACACGGTCGGACGGGGAGAGGGACTTTGTCAGGACACTGAGGTCGGATCGCTCGAAATCACCAGTAAGTTATTTGGACCCGTGATTATTTAATTTTCTAAGCTCTGTTCTTATGCTTGGAATCAGAAAGTTTTATTGGCCGAGAGTGAGTTGCGCTAGGCTCAGTGTCGGCCAATCCAACAACAGCTTGATTTTGAGTACGAAAGTTGGGGAGGAAAGGTACTTTTCTGAATACTGAGGTCTTCCATTGCTAATACATGGCTAGTTTCGTTCTACACCTAATTTTGATGTGAACTTTTTCAGTATGCTTCATTCTAGTCTATTCCTTTCAGCTGTTAGTTTAAGTACCGGTAGTGGTTTTGCTAAATGTAGCTATACTTCGAGTAGTAAAAGCATGGGAGCCATCACTTTGGAAAACAGTAATCCAATACAAAAGAATTGGTTCCATTCGTCCCACTCTTTCAGGTATCGTCATAAGAATAAGACATTTGTGTCCGTCCCGACTCATCCAGCAGACTTGGATTGTTGTATGTTTACAGGGTACCAGTGCAGTTCCTAGGATTACCAGACCACAGCCGTTCCATTTTGCTCCGGACAAACGCAAGCGTGACGAGGTACAAGCAGAGAAATACGAGTCAGTGGCAGAAAGATTAAAAAACTTCTCCGCCACACCGGATAGATATAAATCAAAACCAAAAGGTATACTGCCAGCTCAGAAAATGTCGCATATATGTGTGTGACTGGAGAAATGGGACTTATGGGATTTGTGACCAGTGTAGCTCCTGATCAAATAGCACACTCCTGTAGCATGGTAGTGATCAATAATGGTTGTTAGAAATCCTGGTTGGTGTTTCATTCATGGAAATGGCGCACAGTGTAGATCCTGATCTGGATCTACACTGGTCGCAAAACACATAAGCCCCATTTCTCCAGTCACATATGTTCCTTTCATTGAACATTTTCATATTTCACACATGCATTACTCTGTTGATTCACTATCATGATGTGACATTTTCATGACAATCTGACCCTCGCCAGTCCCAAGGTGAAGACTATCGACTTTACGCATTTACAAATTGTGGTAACTTTATTATATTTAAATCCGTTTTCTGTCGCAGAACATTTTATTTCAAACATGCAGTACTTGCTAGTCCTATAAATCACCTCTCGATATTTCGTAATGCTTTTCGGATGGGTATCTTCTGGTCAGACCCACTGTTTTGTCATTGTTGCGGTGCGTAACTCACTGTGGGGAGAAGGTGTGTATTCGTCCCCAGTTGGAGCGATGGTACGGTAAACCAGAGGTCATGGGTTTGAGTCCCGTGGGTCGATATGTATTGTTCTCGCCCTGTGACATGTTCACCTTCCAATGGACTGCTGTGTTTACTCGCACAGACGATAATTCGCGGAGAAGGTCACCGCCACGAGAAGGTATCACCGTGCCGAAGACACCGAAGTTAGAGACCCGGTCAAGGACGCGAGCTGTGACGGCAACATCTAGGGATGATCTGGAGATTAAGGAGCTCGAGGAAATACAGAAGTACGTTGTGTCGTGTGGACAGCAGTTATCTGTAGCCGATTTCATCAACATTGCAAAGTATACTTTCTAGCAAAGTATACTTTGAGGGAGTAATCATTTATTTTTCCCGAAATGCATTATTTCATATAGAACTAACGACAGCATATATTTGATGATTAAATGTATGCAGATTTATTATACTGAATTTATTACATTATCACAGCCAAAATGGCTGTGATAATGTAATACATTCAGTATAATAAAAATTAATAAATTTATCCTAAAATTTAAAATTTCTCCCTCAAAGTATACTTTGCTAGAAAAGTATACTTTGCAATGTTGATGTGACTGGAGAAATGGTGCTGATGGGCTATGAGGCAAGTGTAGCTCCTGATAAAATATCACACTCCTGTAGCCTGATAACCACCTATATTGCTTGTCAGAAGCATGATGGGTGTTTCATTGATGGAATGGCGAACAGTACAAATCCTGATCAGACTGCGCAGATGCGCAGGCTGATCAGGATCTACACTGGTCGCACAACCCATAAGCCCCATTTCTTCAGTCACAGCCACATATACAGGTATCATGGGCGGATTCAGGGGTGGACCTATATTGCTTGTTAGAAGCATGATGGGTGTTTCATTGATGGAATGGCAAACAGTATAGGTCCTTATCAGACTGTGCGGATGCACAGGCTGATCTGGATCTACACTGGTCGCACAACCCATAAGCCCCATTTCTTCAGTCACAGCCACATATACAGGTATCATGGGCGGATTCAGGGGTGGACCTATATTGCTTGTTATAAGCATGATGGGTGTTTCATTGATGGAATGGCAAACAGTATAGGTCCTTATCAGACTGTGCGGATGCACAGGCTGATCTGGATCTACACTGGTTGCAAAACTTGTAAGCCAATTTATCCAGTCACAGCCACAATTGATAAACGACCTATTGACTATACTTTCACCCAATTAAGACGTAGCATGATCTGCTCCATGTTAATTTTGGAACATTCCTCTTATTATAAAACCAGTATTGTTTCAAAATCTTAAAACTAATTACAAACACTGCAGATCCGGAAGAGATTGCTCTTTGCGAGCCGTCTGGTCTGGATCCAGCAAATGTTGGCTTTTATAGGGTTATACGTATTCAGTTAAGGGTATCCTCCATGGACGTGACCCACTTCTTGCTCCGATGCCTATTAACCCTTTGTCCCTGAGTAATTGGAATTGACTCTTCCATGTTAATGTTCAGATTGCTCTATTATTTATTCTATGCCGTTTATTTAGCGGTAGGACCCTATCACGAGAGCATTATTGCAAGATAATCGACTCACCTGGTTACAGGGCTCCAGATAAGGAATTAGAAATTGAGTATTGTTACTCCATCATTTCTGAAGCAATTGGGTATTTCAAAATTTTAATCACACTACTGTTTACACATCAACAGACAGCAATTATTTAATAGTTTGTTTCAAAATGAAAACATGTCTTGGCATTTAATTTTAATTGTTTCATGGAAAAATAAGAAAAATATGCGATATTGGTGATCTGTTTATTGTTTTCTGCAGCATGATAAAGGTATCACAATTGTCCTCATTGCTTTTTGATACTCACTACTTCTGATTTCAATTGGGTTTTTGGCAATTTTAATTGGGTATTTACGCAAATCGCAAATACGCAGCTTATCTGGAGCTCTGCCTGGTTAAACATTTGTTTACATTTCGCACACGATTCTTCATATAAACAAAGCAAATCAAGCGTAAATTATGGCCAACGAGATATGCAAATTAATTTATAGAGGTGGGCCGTAGTTACGGCGACTCGCGATTGAGAGGGTGTGTACGAGAACATGACTTGATTGGTCGGGGAAACACGTCATTGCGACGTTACTAACGTCATTTCTCTATATATGGTAAACACGTGAGTGGTGTAAACTACTGCTGGCGAGTGGTGTAATTCACCGTTCAATTTCTGTAAACTAATGGCTGAAATGTAAGAAAATGAAATAAAATACCATTCTATACTTTAGTAACTGTATTCAGGTCTGTAGAGTTGAAATGGTTAAACAAAGGATAAATATTCATTCAAGACTGACGAGGCTCCCATTGTCGTACTACACGCACTAGTTTTGTCCAGTTGTGTTGTAAATATATTCAGTTCTGATTTTGGGATCCCCCACCCTATCCATCCAGGTGAAATATGAGATCCGACCCCATTAACCTGGCCTTAAATGACCGTAGCTGTTGATAGGCCGTTACATGTGGCTGTGACTGGAGAAATGGTGCTTACGCATCCAGTGTTGATCCAGATCAAGATCAGACTGCATCCGCACAGTCTGATCAGGATCTGCACTGTTCGCCATTCCATCAATGAAACACCAGTTATACTTCTAATAAGCAATATAGATCGTTATCAGGCTACAAGAGTGTGCTATTTGATCAGTAGCTATACTGGTAGCAACTCCCATAAGCCCCATTTCTCCAGTCACAGCCACAAATAAATTGTCTGATTGTGACCTATACGTCAACTGTCATTACCTTACTTGCAGGCATCAGTTCAAGGCGAAGCCTGTGAACCAGAAGATGATGAGCAACCCGAACTACGGTGTGCGGAAGGTTGCGTCGAGGCCCGTGACAGTGCCAGAGGGGTTCCAGCTGTCGTCGGACCGTCGCGTACCGCAGGGAGACAACTCCAGCGAGCAGGAGGAGGCGTACGAGTTTCACGCCCAGCCACTCAACAAACGAATACTGGAGGGACGCGTGGTACGTTGTCCATATAAATGCCATAAGTACAATTTTGTCAATCCGTGTAACAAATGACCAAGATTCCATGCAAATTCTGTATTATTCCGACTCCGTTCCTATCCTAATGCTTGGCTTGTAGAACCGTCTCCAGTTGCACCGTTTGTGGATGTTCTAATTTTTTCCACAAATATCTGTTTTCTGATTCATGGAATAGTCTAACATTTATTTTCATTCCCCACCCCTCCCATGCCTACTTACAGGGTGTACAAGAAGCGAAGCGACTTCCACTCACCATGCCAGAGTCTCCAGCCTTCGCACTGAAGCACCGAGTACGACCTCCCGTTGAACCGCAGCCGCAGGTACGCCGCCAGCCGATACATGGTCAGGATTTTACATTCCTTTTGGGTCAGGGATTCCCGCTGCCATGGACATCCCGATCTTTACATTAATTTATGTTGAATGGGATATTCTTAAGTTCAGGGATTCCTCTTACAAAACATGGATCCCAGGACATAGTTAGTGTCGACCCCTGATGGTGATACAGATAGAATTAAATCCACTATTTGTGGCTGTGACGTGAAATAGGGCTTAATGGATTTGCGACCAGTGTCGCTCCTGATTAAATAAACACCATCTAGGGAGGATCTGGAGAATAATGAGCTCGAGGATATACAGAAGTACGTTGTGTCGTGTGGACAGCAGTTATCAGGGCCCGGTTGCTGAAAACCTCTGTTAGCTTAACAGACTGTTAAATCCTTAGCAATGCTAAGGATTTAACAGTCTGTTAAGCTAACAGAAGCTTTGAGTAACCGGGCCCTGGTGTTTATTTGTGGATGTGACTGGAGAAATGGGGCTGATGGGCTATGAGACAAGTGTAGCTCCTGATCAAATATCACACTCCTGTAGCCCAATTGTGATCTATATTGCTTGTTTGAAGCATGCTAGGTGTTCCATTAATGGGATTGTGAACGGGGCAGATCCTGATCAGACCGGATGCACAATACACACCGTATCTGGAGATCTGGCCACTGGTCACAAATCCCATATGATCCCTATTTCTGCAGTCACAGCCACATGTGACCGTAGCTGTTGCTGTGATGTTAAACCCTGTCACTTTACAGGAGGATAAGCACCCGAGGCGGTCCCAGGCCATGCCCCATTTCGGCGTGCCCTTCAAGCCGCAGCTGGAACACAAGGTCACCGACCCAGAACCCTTCAACTTCGACGAACGAGACAGGGATCGTACGATGCAGAAGAAGAAAAAGATTGAACTAGTATTGGATGAAGAAAACAGGGTGAGATGTCTTACTAGTCTTACCAGTTATTATATCCCCAGCATAAGTATGTTGAGGGGCATATTGTTTTCGTATTTCCGTCCGTTTGCAAGATTTGCAAGATTTGCATTAAAATATTTTGTTAATCAGTCCAGGCAACGGCCGGTGGTATCAGTGAGCCACTGCTCACTTGCACTAGTTGTCTGTCTGTCCGAGATTTTGCGTAAAGTTTTCTGCTACCTACTTTCTGGCTCCGTAAGTCGTACTTGGAGGAACTTATTTGTTTTCATCCATAGTTACATTCTATAGCCCACCCATGCGGCCTCTGTGCTCAAGGTCAAATGACATTAAAGTTTTTGAGGGGTATATCCATCGGTGTTACCGACTTGTTTTTTACTGTTAAAAAGGTGAAAAATCCAGATGATAATATTCTGTTCCCACATTATAATGTTTCAAGAGTGGGTGTTTTCAAACAAACTTCCATAGTTTAGCTATCGCCATAAACATGTGTTGGTAGTACACGAACATCACTTGCA
Organism: Conchocele bisecta; assembly: GCA_029237695.1. Taxonomy (NCBI): domain Eukaryota; kingdom Metazoa; phylum Mollusca; class Bivalvia; order Lucinida; family Thyasiridae; genus Conchocele; species Conchocele bisecta. Next base: position 47,508,767 of record CM055265.1, on the reverse strand, counting down.
GGGTATTACATTCTGAACATGTATTTTCAGCAGCGGGAGTTCCACGCGAACCCCCTGCCGAATCCCGACGTGACGAACGTTCCCGCGCGGAGGAAGCGGCCCCTCACCGTCCAGCAGCCATTCAACCTCGAGTCTGAGGTCCGCGGCGCCAAGAAGGCCGAGGAGTGGAGCCATAAAGTAAGCAGTACCCTTACCTTCAAACTATGCCATTAGACTTGACCCTTTCACCCCTAAGTAACTGGAATGGATTTTGATATGTTAATTTTGCAGCCAATCCAATCATCACAAAATGATTTTCAGACTAGTCTATTTATGAAAAGGGGGTGTTTTTGTTCTCAAAAATACGAAAATTACTTGCAAAAAAATGCAGATCCTGATGCGACAGTCATCTGGATCTTCACTGTTTGCCAATACCACTATACAGGCCTGTGGTGTTGAAAGGGTTAATTGGAAATATCTCCTATTTGTCTTTTTGCTGTTGCATAAAATGTATTTCTGAGAGGAAATGAGCAATGTTAACAATTTTCAATAATTAAAAACAATTCTATTCTCAGAACGTAAATCCATCCATCAGTACAGTTCACAATGACACTATTTGCAAATAATGTGGCTTCAGATGAGCCGGCTCGTAATGAACCATCTCGTCAGGATCTAGACTACACCTGTTGTGAATTATCAATATTAACTACATTACCCATTTTCTGATTATTTATAGTTTTGGGTGATAGGGTGAAAAAGTACAAGATCCAGTCAAGCAATCGGTGATAATCCCAAAACATAACTAGTTATATTGCAATACTACTGTCCGTTTCACGAAACCTGCCCAAATTTATGGGCATACAACCATGGAAAAACTAATTTTATCAAAATTTAAGAATGAGCCTTATTATTTCGCGAAATTTGGTCATATATTGATTTTATTACGAACAAGAGTGCCGCAAGTCACAAAATACGCCCGTCTAATATGGGTCAGACAGCGAACATGCAGAAATGTGAAGCCGTCACCAAGGCAAGAAACATTAATGAGAATTTGAAAGTCTATAGCATTATTTCTTCATCTCGTGCTAAACATGTATACTAAAACAGCATGGTGGTGGTCATAATAATTTATTTATTTTTCTACTGGGTGGGGTCTACGTCATTTAAAATATCTATAGGTAGGGGTATTTTCTTTTTCTTTTTATCCTTTCTGGTGGTGGGGGGCTAAGGTGGTGGGGTGTCGTTCTTGCAATCCAGCGCTTCGGCCTAGTTCGATTGGTCCCAGGTCTTTTCGCCCATAATCCTGTTCGCACCCCGGGTCGTTTCGCCCTTATTCCCGTTCGCCCCGGGTCGTTTCACCCCTATATATATAATGTTCGGCCGGCCTAGTTCTATTGGCTGTCCGACATCTCGACCCCAAGACATCTTGTACACGAGTGTTCGTCGGTCTCCGCGTAAACAAGTTCGCGTAGCGAAACCGACGAACATGAGTGTATTATTTCACGCTATTCAACCCTGAACGATTAATTATCCTATTTATTACATTTCTACTACTTAATTTCCTTATTTTTAATAATATTTGTGTTTTATTGAAGAAACTATGTGCGTATGAATGTTTATGGGCGTGTCTTATTTACTACGTGTTGACGTCACTCATTCATAACAATTTTGGATTCATAAAAAAATGGCGCCTTTCTGTCTAATGGACTTCAGTGGATTTTAATATTTATGGCATACACGTACAGGGTAAGTACCAAGTCGATGGTATTACATGTATAATGATTAATATTTACAATAATGTGTTTTATTAATATAGAACAAAGAGCAGCTTGATATATTCTTTCACAGATATGCTGTTCACAACGTCTGCCAATAACAAACCAGTACTTGTCAGTGCCCTAATGTCGACACACATCAACGTTATTTATGACACGACTTTAGCAATATTAGTTGACCTCAGCTTCCGACAGTGGTAATAATCAAACAATTTCACATATTTCTCCCTAACAATAACATTTTCTGGTGGTGGGGTTTTAGGGGGAAACAAAATATAGGGAGGGTGTTTTATGCAATTTCTTTTTTTTTCTGGAGGTAGGGGTTAATTTAAATGGTGGTGGGGGTGTTTTATGCAAAAAATCAATTCCGGTGGTGGGGGGTTATGCAAGAAATAAATTCTGGTGGTGGGGGGTATAATTTTATGTAAATTCCGGTGGTGTACCTCTAAAAAAAAAAAAAGACAGTCCCCCCCCCCCCCGGAGGAGTTGTGTACACAAACTCTGTACCGTACATAGAATTGTATAGAAAAATGTAGAAAAAATGGCTAAGTTAAAAAGGTGATATTTTTGTTAGAAAAAAATTTTCGCATAAAAACACCAAGGTGCACATCTTCAATATGTGTAGAAGACGTGTGCATAGTTTCAGATCGATCGACTGAACGGTTTCGGAGTAGTTGTGTACACAAACTATGTACCGTATATAGAACTGTATAGAAAAATGTAGACAAAATGGCTAAGTCAATAAGGTGATATTTTTGTTAAAAAAAAAAAAAATTGGCATAAAAACACCAAGGTGCACATCTTCAATATGTGCAGAAGACGTGTGTATAGTTTCAGATCGATCGACTGAACGGTTTCGGAGGAGTTGTGTACACAAACTATGCACTTTTTCTTCATGAGACCGCCCGCCCGCCCGACCGCCCGCCCGACCGCCCGCCCGACCGCCCGACCGCCGCCCGCCTGCCCGCCCGCCCGCCCGCCGTACCGTTTTTTTAAAACGGTCGTATAAAAATTGATTTGTCTATGGGAATTTAACATGGGGGGAAAACGAGTTGGAGGAGCTGTGGGAGGAGGAAAAAAACGAACGTTTTGGTAATTGACTCCGAAACCTGTCTAGATAGCTTGGAAATTATTTAACAAAGAAAACAAGTTAATTTTTGAAAATTGGTCCACTATTTCTGAAATTAGAAAATTTTCCCATGTTAAATTATTTTTTTGTAATAAAATCAATATTGGAGCAAATTTCACAATATACAAATATGGCTCATTCTTAAATTTTGATAAAATTTAACAAATTTGGGCAGCTTTCGTGAAACAGACAGTAACACTGTCATTCACTGTACCATGACCGCCCGGTTGTAGATGGAGGACGAGTTGAAGCAGCAGAAGGAGCTGGCGAGGTTCCGGGCACGATCCCCCCATGTCCTGGAGCAGGAGCCATTCATGCCACAGAAGGTCACCAAATACACAGGTCAGCACCCCGACATATCCTCGCCCAGTTGTCAATAGTCTTGCTGAGCATGCAAGATTGGTGCCTTGTTTATGCCCCACCACGATAGTAATGGGCCTTTAGTGTCATTTTGTCAGTAATCTACCCATTATGACAGCAGTCTTTTATCATGCTTATTTAAGAGTGCACAAACTGATCAGAATATACACTGGAATAAGTTGAAGTAATGATTATTTATTACGGAGTTATCCCTATTGAAACAGCCAGTTATCTTTGGCTTACGAGACAGCATCAAAAATGCAGTACTCACAATTCTTGTCCTTTGTGACAAGCAGGAAGACACGAACCCGAGGTCACAATCGTAAACTTCAAAAGAGTCAATGCAGACTGCGAATCCGACAGAAAGTGTTGTCACAGAGAGTTGTCACTGGCTGGAACTTGTTACCCAGTGAATGCGTGAACGTCTCAACAGTTAACAGCTTCAAGAGCTCGTTGAACAAGGCCTGGAGGAACAGACCAGGGAAATTTAATATTTAGTAATGTATAGTTGTACATAGTTATGCCCGCCCGACCACAAGTTATATGTATTCATATGTAAATGGCTAAAATAGGCTAGAACAAGCGACTGCTTACAGAAACGGCCTTCAACCAAGGTAAACCAAGGTAAAATAGTCAATTTCACCAACATTGCAAAGTATACTTTGAGGGAGTAATCATTTATTTTTCACGAAATGCATTATTTCATATAGAACTAACGACTGCATATATTTGATGATTACAAGTATGCAGAATTATTATACTAAATGTATTACATTATCACAGCCAATAAAAATTAATAAATTTATGCTTAAATTGAAAATTTCTCCCTCAAAGTTTACTTTGCTAGAAACCATCGACCTCTTAGTTGCAAGGCAGGTGCCTTAGCCACGAGGGCACAGCGATTGGTTGTAACCGATTCTTGGTGTGTTGTAGATATCAGCGACTTTGAGTTGAGCACGGCGAAACGCGCCGTTGAGCGGGAAGCATTCGAGACTCACAAGAAAACGAAGCAGGACGAGCTGGACAATATCCGACATCAGGATTTGTTAATCAAGCTTGACCAGGAGCGCGAGGAAATGGAGAGGCAGAGGCGCGATGCCGTCCATAAAGCCCAGCCCGTGAAAAACTATAAACCGCTGGTCGTACAACGGAGCGGAAAGCCCCTTACCGCACCACTCTCCCCCTGTTTCAAAACTGACATTCGGCTGCGGACTCGCGCACAGTCCATGCAGCAGTTAGAAACGATCATTTAATGTTGAATTTAAATTGTGTCGTCTGCCGATTTTTTGTTTCTGATATTTCTCGACCAAATATGTTTTGACAGCACATGAGAATTGTCTCCAATGTTTTTGTTTAGAAGTTTGACGAATATGAAAGACAGCAGAAGACAATATTCAGTTCCCGCCATTTAGGGTTGACTTGGTAATTTTATTGCAACCTGTGGTTGAAGTCTATATGGTGGAGGAACAGTGGTGGTTATGTGTAAACTCTGAGTATACGGGCCAGGATCAGACAAAATGGGCTCATTGCCAGTTCAGCCCGTCAGTTGTTCAGTTGGCAAAACCTCCATAATTTATACATCCTGCAAACAATGTTAATTTCTCTGGTTGCATGGTGCGAACAAGCGACACCTTCCCTCGGTTCCTGCGAGTTGTGACGGGGATGACGGCATTACAAAAAAATGTTTAATATTACAATGTAGGTGTTAACCCTTACAATGCTGAATTAAATTTTATTGTCTGCTGTTTATTTCTTAACTTCCATTTTTCTCAACAAAAACATGGGTTGGCAGCCCTTAGTCATTTCAAATAGAGATGATTCTAAAGAGGTGTCGAACCATGTTTTCATTGAGAAAAAATATGAAATGTGAAACAATAGCAGACGACAATTTCCGGTTCCTTACCAGAATCCCGACGGAGACCTGGTTTGGCCCTCGGGTATGTATTTGGCATTCTTGTATGTGAGAGTTAAATCTGGTTATACCCCTTTTTAAGAGTATAAATACGATTATTCCTAATCATATTACTTTTAAGGGAAGGGGCCAAGTAACTGGTGTGGTATGGACCTGGCACCAGGTCTGGTTATTCCAATTTCAGGGCTGAATATATATTGTTTTCGATGTAAATATTCTGTTCTGATTTGGGGATTTTCCCCCCAATGCAGCAGTTTAATGTGGGATCAAACCCAATTAAACACCAATAAACACCAATAAACACCAATAAACACCAATAATCAAACGGTTGCACTAATTGCAAATTTAATAAATTTGTCGTGAGTTGGATTGCAGTAGGTGTTCTCAAGAGGAGGCTGTAAATAAACAATTGTTCGCTTCATGCAAGCCTTTCAGTGAAATTGACGTTTACTGTGAATATATTTTATAATTTATTATTTCGGTGAGTTTCGGAGCAAGTGGTGTGACTTACCATACATAATGTTTTGGGATATCGATGGTCTAGTAACATAAGGTCGTAAGTGCTATGCTTTAGCATAGCAGTTACGACCTTATGTTGCTAGACCATCGATATATCGTGTTGTCTCCCAAGAGCTTGTTCATTTGGATTTTAGTTCTATTCGCTTTAATCCTGCATTACGGTTTGAAGTGTTGAATGTGTTAATATTATTTATGTGTTTGCTGGTTTGTTACACATCTCAAATCTGTATTTGTAAAGTTAATTCAAATTAATTGGCACCGACATGTTTGTCATTCTTTTATATACTATATCCAGTGCTCCAGATAAGGAATTAGTATTGAGTATTGTCACTCCCATCATTTCTGAAGCAATTGGGTATTTCAAAATTTTAATTGGGTAAAATAAAATCTGTACTGTTCTAATGAAATACCAAGATGTGTTTTCTTGGAGAAAAATATGCTTTAGTTTTGATCTGTTTCTGGTTTTCTGCAGCATGATAAAGGTACTACAATTTTTTTATCGCTTTTTGATACTCGCTACTTCTGATTTCAATTGGGTTTTTGGCAATTTTAATTGGGTATTTAAGCAAATACGCAGCTTTTCTGGAGCTCTGCTATATCCCAGAAATATTTAGGCGTCATGAAAAACTTACAACAATGCCAGTTATTCAAAGTTTTGCGGAGATGCAATAGAGGTTGATTTAGAGTGGGCCTCCCGACAGTACAGATGTGATGTACATGTACGCGGTCATTTTCTACTTGATTCTCGAGAACTTTACACCCCCTTGACTGATTTCGATATAATTTCGTTTTATGGCATGTAAGGCTACATTAAATTGTGGTTGCTATAGATCAAGGTTGTAAGAGTTCTATGAATCAGTTTATAGATTACATTCATCTTGTAGAGCCCAGTTTCCAGGTGATGCATTTTTCTTGTCAGCAGTTGCACAAAATATTGTCATATGACATCTCGTAATATAGGTGCTTTATAAAAGCAATACTTCACCACTGTGCATTCTTTTCTTGTAGCCATGTCTCTTTGTCCATTGTGCATTTACCAATGTGTGTGTGTGTACTATTTACTTCTTATTTATGCCCACTTTTTATACGCCCGTTTGAACAAACGCGACATATTATGTATTCACGTTGTATTGGCGGGGAGAGCTTGTTCATGCAATAACTAAGAGTTCTACTTGATGGATCGTAACCAAATTCGGTGTACATGATTCTCTCGGCGTGATGAAGCTTATTGATTTTCAACATTTCCAATGACTCCCCTTGGTGGCATTTTTTTATTTTTCGCAATCTACCCTTGTCCATGTAAAAACTCAAGTTCTACTTGATGGATCGTAACCAAATTCGGTATACATGTCTATCTCGGCAAGATGAAGACCCTATTGGTTATACCTCCTTGTTAACTGGCCTTGCCTCCACGGACGTATCTCATTCTTGACCTTCGGCACTCTTGTTGAAACTTGTATGAATATGTTTGTCATCTCCGCTGTATGAATGCACTTATTCTGCCTCCTTCCGATGATTGGAAACGGTATGGATCTTTAGTCAATTATCAGGCTTGGGTTGCAAAGCTAGTAGTTGGAGATATGTACTGTTGGAATTAACATGCAGTTACCTTGGTGCTTTACTGGAGCGTGATTATATTTCTCCCATTGTTTCGACATTTAACACTTGAAGGGGTCAGTGGAAAAGGTGGGCTCCTTGAGGGAGTTAGCCCCCTTATTCCACTGACCCCTGCAATTTCTATTTATCCTATTCACACCAGTGTTAGATGGTATATTTTCTTTAGTGGTGGGATGATGGATCCGTCAGTTGTGCAGCCCAAGCTGCCCCCTTGTTGCTAACACTGTCAGACATCAGGGGCCCGTTTCACTAAACTTCGTACGACTAAAATGTTCGTAAGTGCAAAATTATGATAGTCTATAAATTGCATATCAACACTGTTTTCTTGTAAATAATTATTGGATTTACATTTATTGAGCATAGGCTGCATATGCAGCCTATGCTCAATAAATGTAAATCCATAAATTGAAATTTACAGACGATCTTAAATTTGCACTTACGAACATTTTAGTCGTAAGAAGTTTAGTGAAACGGGCCCCTGTAATCTATTTTCATTTACTTGTCATTTTTACAACTTGTGCATCTTGTATCATTTTGTAATGTCTGCATTTATTGCCAGTACTGATGTCAAATCTAGTAAAACACAATATGATATGCGAATGTCTAGGAATATGATGCATTCTTATACATAGCAAATATTTACAAATACTATCCCACAGACAGGTCCAATTTATGCTTGTACTTCACCTGTCATCATTGTAAAGAAATTGCCATCAACCTCAATGGCGTCAAAGTCACACTCTGTCCACTACATGTATACATCCGAAATGTCACAAAGATTAATTAACACTGCAAAAAAACAAACGCCACAATTTTCTTGTCAATTAGCTGTTTTACACTAAAGAGTACATTTGACTGGTTTTGCAACCAGTGTAGATCCAGATCAGCCTGTGCATCCGTACAGTCTGATCAGGATCTGCACTGTTCGCCATTCCATCAATGAAACACTCGCCATGCTTCTAAGAGAGCTTGTTTTCAATGTCGGAGGCAATCACCAAAAGATGGATCGTCAGAACAGGTATTTATTGCCTGTTTGTGCTAGACCGACTTATGAATATTGCACATGTGATTATACTGTACGCATGCATGTATGTAAACGTTTGTCTATAAATCTCAAATGTGTATTACTGAAAGCCATGTTGTATGAATGTAAGTTTGTATTTCATCTTTCATCAGACAACTCGTCTGCATATAACCTTGTTGTTGAACACATGTAAAACCTTGTACAAACAATAAATTCATCAGTCGGGTCCTGTGCTTATAAAGACTTCTGGTGGGTGGTGCGATGGGTAATTTAACGATCAGAGTTCATCCTTACTGGAATCCTGACCGGAGACTCGTTTTGGACTTCACGTATGTCTTTGACATTTATGTATGCGACAGATGAATCTGGTTATACCCCTTATGTGAGTATTACGATCATTCGTAATCCTATTACTTTTAGGGGAAGGGGCCAAGTGACCTTGGTGAGGTATGGACCTGGCACCAGGTCAGGTTATTCTAATTTCAGGGCTGAATAAAAAAAAAAAAATTCGATGTAAATATCCCGTTCTCATTTGGGGATTTCCCCTCAAATGCAGCAGGTTTCATGCTGGATTGAACCCGTTGGCCCGGCCTTAAATGACCTTAGCTGTTGATAGGCCGTTAAACACCAATCAATCAATAAAGACTTCTGCTACATTGGCAGTGTGATTAGTCAAGACAGCTCAGCTTCGAAAATGATCAATAAGCACAGACCCAGACTTGTATACAAAGGCCAGTCATGGAACAGGACAATCTGGCCTTTGTTCACAGGTTCATGTATGCAGTATTTGTGCCATTGTGGAGTAACACTGTTACTGGTATTCGGAAGGTTGATACGCAGGCTGATCTGTGTCTACACTGGTCGCAAAAGTCAGACCCATTTCTTCCGCTAGTGTCGCAAATTTGATTTTATCACTATCTTCCTCACTATCTTTCCTTTTTAGTTGCTTTTAACTTGTGTACATTTGAATATGTTTTAACTGTGTACATGTACTGTTACTGTAGCATTGCATTCAAGTAAGTATCCACAGGAATAGTGGCAAATACAATTTTACTGTATCCATGTATCAGAGACATTTTTAATCCAGGTAACATTAAAAATGCAATGGGAGATGGTAGTTGTGGGTTAATACCCATTATTATAATATTCTTCATTATAAAGGGATAATTCTTTCTTCAGGAAAATGCTTAAATTGACTGTAGGACTTTGATACTGGTGATTATTGTGGACACGAGTTAAACAATTTCGAAACTGATTGCAAACATACAGTATACGTTATCTTTGTCATTTGACGTTCAAATTCAAACGTTGACAAAATCTTCAGAGAACACATGGAAATTAATTTTCCATGTGCAGTGTCTTGATCAAATAGCACTCCTATAGTCTGATAACGATCTTGTTAGAAGCATGATTGGTGTTTCATTGATGGAATGGCGAACAGTGTAGATCCTGATCATACTGTGCGGATGCACAGTATGATCTGCGGATGCACAGTATGATCTGGATATACACTGGTCGCAAATCCCATTAGCCTGATTTCTCCAGTCACAGCCATATGGAAATTGTACCACTCTATAATACACTCGATTTGACATACGTTGAATCAAGACTATGATACGCCAAGACTTTCTAGCGACTGAATGGCCGACTGTACAGGGAAACATTTTATGAAGATGAATGTAACCAAATATTTTATTAAATAAATTGTAACTACATGTATGTATTTGTTATGTTATGTCCCTATCCCTGTGTCCTAAATCATGGAATGTATTGAAATTTGTCAAAATAACAACAGGAAAATGTGTTCACAGAACATGGATGCCACGCCTACAGCTTTGGTGGTAAAATGTAGTTTAGTCTACTAACGGCCAAGTTTCTCGTCATAGTGTTTGTTAGATAGCAGCTCCTGCACTGGTTGTAGATTGGTTTGATTATTATACCCGTACAAACAAAGTTTGTTGGGGGTATATAGGAGTCCGCTTGTAGGTCGGTCGGTCTTGGAAATTCCCTTCCGCTCTATATCTTCTACACCCATGCATGGATTATCAAATGGCTTGGCACAAATGTTTCTCAAATGGATGAAGAAGGTGTTGTTCGGTATAAATAAACCACGGCACAAAATTCGCCAAGGTTTCTAAGGTCACATCTGTTGGGATTCCCTTCCGCTCTATATGTACACCCATTCATGGATTATCAAATGGCTTGCCAATTTGTTTCTGAATGAAGAAGGTGTGTGCCGATCAATTAACCAGCACCTACGTCCAAGGTCAATGGTCCACCAGTTGAAGGTCAAAGGTCAAACCTATCGAAATTCCCTTCCGCTCTATACTACACCGATGCATGGATTATCAAATGGCTTGGCACAAATGTTTCTCATGATGAGAAGGTGTGTCGCGATCAATAACCACACACCTACGTCCAAGGTCACAGTTGAAGGTCAAAGGTCAAACCTATCGAAATTCCCTTCCGCTCTATATCTTCTACACCGATGCATGGATTATCAAATGGCTTGGCACAAATGTTTCTCATGATGAGAAGGTGCGTTGCGATCAATAACCACGCACCTACGTCCAAGGTCAAGGTCACAGTTGAAGGTCAAAAGATCAAACCTATTGAAATTCCCTTCCGCTGTATATCTTCTTCACCGATGCATGGATTATCACACTATGCCCAGGGTCAAGGTCACATACTTGATGCATTTGAAACCTTAACGCTCGGCTAAATGGCTTATAATCAAAAATGCCTCGTTTTCTTTGGCTGCTAGTGGGGGTATTCGTGTGCCGACAGGCCACATTTCTAGTTTACAATTACAGTCTACGCTTGTTCACTCAAAGTCCAAGGACAGCAAAATTTGAGTTAGCGAGAGTGGTTATATAGAAAAACGTACTTGGGACCACAAATTTGACTGAGTTATGAGTAGTTAGTTTGACCCGAGATAGTTTGAGGTAACGAGTGTAGACTGTATATACATGTACATTCCTGTAACACAGGTGCTAAAGGCACTGGGATAGTGAAGCAGGTTAGTAAAAACAAGTGTAGATTTATATTGTTTTTCTGAACCCATCTACCTAATTCTCCTGTCAGAAAAAGAAGTATCTGGTATGGCAAAAAAATGTTTATGCATTCGAACCTCCGCGAACTTCCACTTCTACAACACAGTCTATAATAAGACGATATTTTATATCCCAAATGAACAATTGCCAATACATTTTACTCTCTACAACAGCCAGTTTGTGTCCTTCCATGTGAGGTTGTAGAGGTTGCACCGTACACGTATTACATAAATAACTCGTATTGTGATTCATACATTACCAAATTATTTCCCCTGTTTATCATCTGGTAAGTATACAGCAGAAAAAAAACAGATTTCTTTGAATTTGATATTAATGTAAAATGGTTTGTTTGGTTGATATATGTTTTAGTCATGCACTGTCAATGAAGCAAAACAAGAGCTGTAGGAGAACAGCATAGCTCGACTACGAGGGTTGTCGATGTACACATAGCTTGACAAAGGTGGCTGCGGCCTGCATAAAAACCTTAACCAAGGTTGACTAAAAAGCTTAACCAAGGGAAATTAAGTAAGTAATTCAAGGTTAAATGTAGGTCAATGTCAGATATAGGTCCGGGGTTATTGATGTACATCACTAGAAGATGAAGTTTTCCAAGTATGCTTGCTGTATGCCCAGGAGTATTCCATATACAAGCTTGACTAAAAACCTTAACCAAGGGGAAATAACTAAGTAATCCAATGATAAAAGTAGGTCAAGGTGAAATATAGGTCGGGATTATTGATGTACATCACTAGGAGATGAAGTTGTCCAAGTATGGTTGATGTAGGCACAGGAGTATTCCATATACAAGCTTGACTATAAACATTAACCAAGTAATTCAAGGTTAAATGTAGGTGAAGGTAAAATATATGTCAGGGGTTATTGATGTACATCTCTATGAGAAAAAGTTATCCAAGTATGGTGTCTGTATGCACAATAGTATTCCATCTACAAGCTTGACTAAAAACCTTAACCAAGGTCGACTAAAAACCTTAACCAAACTAAGTAATTGAATGTTAAATGTAGGTCAAGGTCAAATATAGGTCGGGTTGTTGATGTACATCACTAGGAGATGAAGTTGTCAAAGTATGGTGGGTGTAGGGCCAGGAGTATTCCATCTACAAGCTTGACTAAAAACCTTAACCAAGGGGAATTAACTAAGTAATTCAAGAGGAAATGTAGGTCAAGGTCAAATATAGATCAGGGGTTGTTGATGTACATCACTAGGAGATGAAGTTGTCCAAGTATGGTGGGTGTAGGGCCAGTAGTATTCCATATAGAAGGTTGACTAAAAACCTTAACCAAGGGGAATTGACTAAGTAATTCAAGAGGAAATGTAGGTCAAAGTCAAATATAGATCAGGGGTTATTGATGGACATCACTAGGAGATGAAGTTGTACAAGTATGGTGGGTGTAGGGCCAGTAGTATTCCATATACAAGCTTGACTAAAAACCTTAACCAAGGTGACGCCGACGCCGGGGTGACAACATAAGCTCTAACTATTCTTCGAATAGTCGAGCTAAAAACAGACAGATATTGAAACTAACGGGTGTCTTGACTTGAAACTTTCTTCTATGTATAGTATACCGTTAAACCACCAAAAAATGTTTTCCTGGCACGGTAATAGCGGAAATGATTTACCAACTTTTTTTCTGTTTATCATGTATATAGTATTAAAACAACTTGGAATTTGATAAAATACAAGAATGCCGCCAATGGCATGTATCCCATCGCTGTGGTGGTTGGATTGTAAACATGCACATGGAATTTTAAGCCAATCACTCGTACAGTAAAGAGTTGGGAGAATGGAGAACCGTGCACTCATTTACTGAATGTCAAATCAAACTCATTGACCTTGGGCACAGGGAGCATGGGTGGGGCAGGGAATAAAACATATATTAATGATGAGAAACATGCACATGAAGTTTAATGCCAATCGCTTTCAAAGTTATTTGACCTTGGGCAAGGGGGAGAATTTGGTGGGACGGGGAATGAAGATATGAACGATGAGAAACATGCACATGAAATTGCAAGCCAATTGCTCTTGCACTAAAGTTGTAGGAGAATGGAGAAGAGGCACACATCTACTGAATGTGAAAATCTACTGAATATGAAATTTCAAAGTTAATTGACCTCGACCTTGGGCACAATGGGAGCATGGTTGAGGTGGGGAATGAAAATATGAATGATGAGAAACATGCACATGAAGTTAGAAGGCAATCGGTCATACACTAAATAAGTTATAGGACAATGGAGTAAAGCGCACGCATCTACTGAAGGTGAACATCCACTAAATATGAAATTTCAAAGTTATTTGACCTTCGGCACGGGGGAGCATGGGTGGAGTGGGGAATGAAAATATGGATGGTAATCGGGTCATACTTAAAGAAGTTATAGCAGCATGGAAAGATGACAGACGGACGGACGACTTTTGCATCCCTATATCCCATTTTCGCTATGCTGTGGGATAAAAATGGTGTGTTGGTATATGGGTAATTGGCTTCTCATAAAGCGAAAAACCACATAATGAATAGCGGACATGAGACCCGATGCCTTTAAACCACATTTACCACATGTGTAACCCATGTAAGCAATTTTCTAAAACACAGAACTTCTCAGTTTTTACTGTCAGTATCAGCAAATTTTATTCATTGACAACACATACCGGTACAAAACAACTGCGCAAGTGATCAGTCACGGCAACCGCGATCTCAATCACAGCCGGTGCTTCTTAATACCAGTATGTGGCTGTGACAGGAGAATTAAGGTTTATGGGAATCGTGATTGGTCTAGCTTCTGATCTGCTCGCACACTACTGCAGCCTAATATGTGGCTGTGACTGGAGAAATGGGACTTATGGTTTTTGCGACCAGTGTAGATCCAGATCAGCCTGTGCCTCTGCACTGTTTGCCATTCCATCAATGAAACACCCACCATTCTAAGAAGCAATATAAATCATTATCTGGCTAGAGGAGTGTGCTATTCGATCCGACAGGAGCTACATTGGTCAGAAGTGGCGTAAGCCCCATTTCTCCAGTCACAGCCGCATATGACCTATGCTATTTGTTCAATGTGGTGTTTTACTAGGTGACTGGCGACTAGTACAGACCCTGATCAGGCAGTGATAATATAATAAATGTACACATGTACTACATATGTGTGTATGAATGATAAACAATTTTAATCATAAAGCATAAAATAATTCCTAACCCATTTCATGCGAGGATACGCCATTTTGTTTGTGGAAAATCCTAAATATTTTCTTTATATGAGCTCAGAAATATATGTTGTGACCACCATTTGACCCATCGCGACGGTTCAAATGAGTGGTCACAACATATACTTTAATTAAGAATAACAAAAAGTAATGGGTTAACAAATAAATACATGAACTTACACCCCCAAAGTATGCACTTGAGTGAGTGCACTTGGTGAAATCGGCTAGTGACGTAGTCGCTACTGAGGTCTAATTAGGAACTACTTTTTGTACTGTTTGCAAAAAGGGTGTTTCATTGCCTGAATTTCGAAAAAGCGCAGACTGATCTGTAGCCTATTTCATCAACATTGCAAAGTATACTTTATTAGCAAAGTATACTTTGAGGGAGTAATCATTTATTTTTCCTGAAATGCATTATTTCATATAGAACTAACAAATGCATATATTTCATGATTAAAAGTATGCAGAATTATTATACTGAATTTATTACATTATCACAGCCAAATTGGCTGTGATAATGTGATAAATTCAGTATAATAAAAATTAATAAATTTATCATAAAATTGAAAATTTCTCCCTCAAAGTATACTTTGCTAGAAAAGTATACTTTGCAATGTTGATGAAATAGGCCCCTGGATCTACATTAGTCACATGCCCCATTTCTCCAGTCACAGCGACATATCTGCTCTGGGAGGAGAGTTCTGACATATACACAAGTGTGAGTCCAGTGGCTTCTATTAACCATTTCAACCATAAATAACTGGAATGGCCTGCGATACGATAATTTCCGACCAATTCAATTGTCACAAAATGATTTTCAGCTCATCTGGATCTACATTGTTTGCAACCACCACGATAGATGTCTGTCGTGTTGAATGGGTTAATGATATAACGACTGATCAAATGTTGTGCCATAGAAGAGCTTCCAAGATACTGGGATTTTCCATCTTGCGTGATTGGCAACTGCCTTGGTTGTATCGCCATCGTCTGATTTCTGGAATATATAAAGCACAACTGATAAAAAACCTGATGTAGTTTCTTCCAATATAGTAGAAGACACTGCCATTGTTTTTCCATCACATGTAATCAGCCATATGTTTATGTTGGTGGCCAGTTGGAGACGGTATTTACCTGGTCTAAGACATTGAGCCATGTGTTTAATAGGTGAGTGGCCAATTTCAGATAATATTTACCTGGTCTAAGAGATTGAGCCATGTGTTTAGGTTGGTGGTTAGTTATAGACAATATGTACCTGGTCTAAGACATTGAGCCATGTGTTTAGGTGAGTGGCCAATTTCAGACATGTGTTCAGGTTCATGGTCAGTTGGATATAATATTTACCTAGTGTAAGACATTGAGCCATGTGTTTAGGTTGGTGGTTAGTTATAGACAATATTTACCTGGTCTAAGAGATTGAGTCATGTGTTTAGGTTAGTGGCCAGTTGGAGACAATATTTACCTGGTCTAAGAGATTGAGCCATGTGTTTAGTAGGTGTTGGTGGTCAGTTACAGACGGTATTTAGCTGGTTCAAGACCATGTGTTTAGGTGAGTGGCCAGTTTCAGACAATATTTACTTGGTCTAAGAGATTTAGCCATGAGTTTAGGTTGGTGGTCAGTTGGAGACGGTATTTACCTGGTCTAAGACATTGAGCCACGTGTTTAGGTTGGTGGTCAGTTGGAGACAGTATTTACCTGGTCTAAGACATTGAGCCACGTGTTTAGGTTGGTGGTCAGTTGGAGACGGTATTTACCTGGTCTAAGACATTGAGCCACGTGTTTAGGTTGGTGGTCAGTTGGAGACGGGTATTTTACCTGGTCTAAGACATTGAGCCACGTGTTTAGGTTGGTGGTCAGTTGGAGACGGTATTTACCTGGTCTAAGACATTGAGCCACGTGTTTAGGTTGGTGGCCAGCTGAAGAGCGTCTGGTGCATTGTCTCCCTCAGCACAGAACCGGAGCAGAATCACCACAGGAACATCGTCACAGCTGTAACATGTGACTGTGACTGGAGAAATGGGGCTCATGGCATATGTAGCCAGTGATCTGCTCACACACTCATGCAACGAGAAGTACATTACATGTATATGTTTATTATTATATGACAGGTGTTTTTCTGACGAAATGACAATCAGAGCAGGCCGTGATCAGTGCAGAGGTACAGGCTGATCTTGGACTGAATTGTTTGCAAATACAGCCCTTCCAGCAGGGAAAAAAAATATAGGACACTATATCTGGCCTCCCAACACCCCTTCTAGCCAGCCGTGTTCCACCACAAATCATTTATTTGTGCAAATAAGTCATTTACCTTAACTTATTACATTAAAAAAGGGATTTTTGAAAAAAAATTAAGAATGAATTGGCACACATCATGGTACTACATAAATTAATTTTGTTGAAATGATGTCAACATCACATTAATAAATACTTATGGATGTCCTTTAAATTGCATGATGAATTTAGTGCAACAAATTTAACAAAAAAGTTCTATTTTAACCAAAGAAAAAGCAACCTTTTGCTTACCCAAAAAAATATATAGGAATTATAGGAATTTTGCCCAAAATATTGGATATTATAGGACATTTTGAAAAAGTCTGAAAAATATAGGAATTATAGGAATTATAGGACCGCTGGAAGGGCTGCAAATACCACAAGCTCCATTTCTCCAGTCACAGCTGTAAAATAACTAGTGCAAGTGAGATACCCCCGGCCGACCAACAAATATTTTCTAAGTCATTTGGCCTTGACAGTTGGCATGAATGCCACATGGGTGGACTATAGAATGAAAATATGGATGGTGATAACAAAGTATATGAAGTTTCCAGTCAATCTGACTTACGGTTGCAGAGATAATGGGTACCAGAGAATGTTAACACAAATCTTACTATTGGAATGAATGGCCTTTTTGTGGAATTTATTGGGGTATAAACTTGGAAAAGTCGCGGGAATACTGGACAAAGGCCGGAAGGCCTCATCCAGTATTCCCGCGACTTTTCCAAGTTTATATCCCCGATAAATTCCACAAAAAGGCCATTCATTCCTTATAATTCCAGCATTTGAAATAAATTCATCAAGAAAATGTGTTTATTTTGACAGATGGCAGCCATTTGTTTACATTGACAGCACTGACAGCGCACCTATAGAAAGTAGTTCGGCGTGGGAGTTTACTGGGATATAAATTTTGGACAGAGACAATCAAATGTTAGGGAATTGTGTAAATATTTTTGTGCTGGAATTATAGACGGATGGACGGACAGAAAGCCGACATGACTTCCTATAATTTGGTTACCATAAGTTCTGCAGAAACGTGCAATAAATTTTACAATCTTTGTATAAAGTGTGGGTAGTTGGTCAGGAGCATGTGATGGGTCATTTAACGATCAGGGTACATCCTTACCGGAATGCCGACTTACACGGTTTGGCCCTCATGTACATTTTTGGCCATCTGTAGCCTATTTCATCAACATTGCAAAGTATACTTTAGTAGCAAAGTATACTTTGAGGGAGAAATTTTCAATTTTTTTAAAAATTTATTAATTTTTATTATACTGAATTTATTACATTATCACAGCCATTTAATGGCTGTGATAATGTAATAAATTCAGTATAATAATTCTGCATACTTTTAATCATGAAATATATACATTTGTTAGTTCTATATGAAATAATGCATTTCAGGAAAAATAAATGATTACTCCCTCAAAGTATACTTTGCTAGTAAAGTATACTTTGCAATGTTGATGAAATAGGCCCCTGATATTTGAGAGCTAAATCCTGTTATGCCCCATTAAAAAGTAATAAGATTAGTGCTGATCATATTACTTTTGGGGTTGGAGCTAAGTGACTGGTGTGGAATGAATGGACCTGACACCCGGTCAGGATATTCTAATTTTCGGGCTGAATATATATTTGTCTGTAAATATTGAGTTCTGATTTTGGGAATTTTCCTCATTATGGACAGGTTAAATACGGGATAGTCCAAACCGTTGGCCCTGCCTTAAATGACCGTAGCTGTTGATAGGCCGTTAAACACCAATAATCAATCAATCCATGTGTAAAGTACAATGCTTTTGCGATTTTGAAAACCAGTACCTATACATACAACAACATGATTCACTTGAACATACATATGCATGCTTATCATTATCCATATTTTCAATTTAGAGCCCACAATGCTGTTCCCACAGGCATAGTACAATTCTGCATTTTTTTTTGCTCCTTGGACATTGTAATTTGGACCCGTCCTTCCATCAGTCAGTCGCGCTTGGTTTGTTCTACAAACTATTACTTCTACAGTTTTCATACAATCCACTTCATACTTGGTTTACTGACAATCATCAAGTGTAGGAATGCTTAGCGTGAAAATGTTTTCTCGGCCTCCTATCGATCTTGAGTTATCCGCCTTACAAAATGAAATAGAATAAATATTGCTGAAACTAATATGTAACATACTACATAAATACAGCTACTACTTCTTTAGCTATTAATACTGCCATAAAAACTCTAAATATTTGGGCACAATTTATTCTGGCAAACACACATAAATATACAGTTTCTCACAGCAAGGAACGTCTACATATTTACAGTTAGTATGGTTGTACTTGTTTATTACAATAACTATGTATTTGGATACAATTTGTTTTGGGAAACCCCATTTTATAGGCGTTTCCCAAAACAAACGGTGTCCAAATATTTATGGTTATTACGGTATACTTTAAACAATTAATCTAGGGCGGACACGAGTAAACCATAGACTTACAGGTCTTCATACAGCATCTTGGCAATGCCTCCCCCGGGTATATATAGGTCGCCCCCGCCCCCAGAGTCGACCGCCCCTGACACGATGGCAGGGGCGGGGAAACTGGGCCGCCTCTCCAGGCTACACCACTCATACTGGCCACGGAACGTCTCGCCGCATGTTGCTTCTATCTGAGGGGAGGCCACATACCGGAACTGGTCACTGCAAAATGGCATTGATATACCAGTAGTTACAAATGCTAGTTTTGCTAAATACTGGTATAGCATTGTTATTTCCCGCGGATGTGCTCGATATTGTAGTCATATGACTGGACAAACGTCATTGACTACGTCAGCACTACATTCAGTTCATTGTTAAATTCCGTTACATGTATTTCTGCTTATAGAGCACATATAAAAGTGTTACATTGTGGTGATTATATACAAGTGTGTAATACTGAAAATATAGTGTAATAAAGCTTTGAAGAGTTTCAAGCAGACGTGTCTTATCTGCAGCAAAACGGTAGTCAGTGGTAAGTTGAACTGTAGCCTATTTCACCAACATTGCAAATCTTATCTGCAGCAAAACGGTAGTCAGTGGTAAGTTGAACTGTAGCCTATTTCACCAACATTGCAAAGTATACTTATCTAGCAAAGTATACTTTGAGGGAGAAATTTTCAATTTAAGGATAAATTTATTAATCTTTATTATACTGAATTTATTACAGCCATTTTTGCTGTGATAATGTAATAAATTCAGTATAATAATTCTGCATACTTTTAATCATCAGATATATGCAGTCGTTAGTTCTATATGAATTAATGTATTTCGGGAAAAATAAACGATTACTCCCTCAAAGTATACTTTGCTAGATAAGTATACTTTGCAATTTTGATGAAATCGGCTGCAGGTAACTATAAATCGGTGAAAGGAATTATGTCAGTACTAGAGCTTTTGTTTCCAGATACAGCCTCGATTTGCTGTTTAGGATATCGCAAGCAGAGATGAAAATGCGATAATTAGCCGCAAACGTATGTTTATGACCAAGGACAAGTTGCAACTGTATTCATGTAATATTCATTGATGTATCCAGGGCTCCAGATAAGGAATTAGTAATTGAGTATTTTCACTCCATCATTTCTAAAGCAATTGGGTATTTCACAATTTTAATTGGGTAAAATTAAATCACACCACTGTTTACACATCAAGAAACAGAAATGATTGAATAATTTGCTTCGAAATGAAAACATGTCTTGGCATTTCATTAGAATTGTCTCCTTGGAGACAATTCTAATGAAATACCAAGATATGTTTTCGTGGAAAACAATAAAAATATGCTATATTTGTGGTCTGTTTATTGTTTTCTGCAGCATGATAAAGGTACCAGAAATTTTGTATTGCTTTTTGCTACTCGCTACTGATTTCAATTAGGTTTTTGGTAATTTAAATTGGGTATTTAAGCAAATACGCAGCTTATCTGGAGCACTGTGTATCTCAACTGTTTTTGTGAAATGTTTCTTCGGTATCATCTTAGACAGTCACTTTAACCCTTACAGTGCTGAATTAAAAAAAATTGTCTGCTGTTTCTTTTTTATTTCCATTTTTAAAAAACATGCTTTGACAGCACTTTAGAATGTTATTTTATTAAAAAAATCATTACCCCACCCACTTATTGTTGTTCTGTATGTTACAATCATAAGGAATTTTTTTAATGGGCATTTTTTGTATGTCACAGGACCGTTGTGCCTACCCAAATAGCTGCGAGTCTATTCTTTCCTGGGCGGAACTGCTGGTTACTATGACAACCCTGCGGAACTTGTTGTCATGGATCCAGTCCACCAGCCACTTCCTGTACAAGCCCCGCCTTCCCTACAGAGAAACAAGGGCATCGTTATTACGAAGCTAATCCCCTCGCTGCCAGCCTTGATAATAAAAAAACACACCAACTATAACTATAACGCAGCATTTGCCTTACAAAGCCTTACAAACAAGGTGAACATAAATCCTCAGTGACCTTGCAAACAAGGTGAACATAAATCCTCAGTGACCTTGCAAACAAGGTGAACATAAATCCTCAGTGACCTTGCAAACAAGGTGAACATAAATCCTCAGTGACCTTGCAAACAAGGTAAACATAAATCCTCAGTGACCTTGCAAACAAGGCGAACATAAATCCTCAGTGACCTTGATCTTGGGCGGTCGGATGTGGATTGTATGCAAAACAAAGCACCATCCCTAGACGCATATTATTACTTGATGACAATGTACGATTTGTGGGAGATGTACCCGACCCACCACTGACCTATAACAGGGAGAATAAAAACATGCTTCAGTCCACCCAGCTGTAAATGGGTACCGGCTAATTACCGGGAACCTTCATTGTATTGTATTTGTACATGTATATATGAAATAAAATACCTGCTCATAATACCAGCAAGGGGCATGCAAGCAGTGCAATATTTGTTTTTATTTTCAGGAAAAATTATTTATAAATAATTCCAGCAGAAATATATTTACACAATTTACACATTTGATTGGCCCGTAGCAAGTCTCTGTCCAAAATTTATATCCCAGTAAACTCGCACGCCGAACTACTTTCTACAGGTGCGCTGTCAGTGCTGTCAATGTTAAAACAAATGGCAGCCGTCTGTCAAAATAAACACATTTTCTTGATGAATTTATTTCAATTGCTGGAATTATAAGGAATGAATGGCCTTTTTGTGGAATTTATCGGGGATATAAACTTGGAAAAGTCATGGGAATACTGGACGAGGCCTTCCGGCCTTCGTCCAGTATTCCCGCGACTTTTCCAAGTTTATACCCCGATAAATTCCACAAAAAGGCCATTCATTCCTATAATATAGAATGAACCAACCATGTGATGAATTGGACAATGCTGACTCTGAGTATCTATTAACAGGAACAAAATGAATTTTATACATTACCTTCACAAATGGCGTTCTTTGTTGTATAACTAGAACCTTATGCTTGGAACATTCAAATACTGGAAATAAACACAAAAACTACAAGTGAACAGCTGACATACAATATAAGGTTCGATAATGTCCAGCAATGGGTAAACGTTTGCCGTGGCACGAGGGAACTGTTTGAACCCCAAGGCCGTAGGCCGCGGGTTCAAACAGTTCCTGAGTACCTCAGCAAACATTTACCCACGGCTGGACATTGTCGAACGTTATTGTTACATTTCCTTTGGAAATATCGTGTAATTTGAGCATATATGCAGTTACTTTCGGTACTTTCATAACACGTTCCATTCAAACAGCTGATTTACTCATACATATTCCGGGGCCGCAGTACACGCCGCGTGATGCAACAGCATCAATTTCAAAATTTCATTGCAACCATTGTGAACTGGTCTGGTGACGTAATGGCACGTTTTAGTAAAGTCATGAGACACATGCATTACATAGGTTTTGGCTTGGCCCAGAATGAGCATTGTCTACAGCCTTCGTCAAACAGCACGGGCTGTATGTTTGAACACGGCTGTGAGCGGTGTCGAACAATAGCAGTCATGTAACAATACAACTGTACATGCATCAGCAAGTATCACACACTTTGGCTGTGACACGAGAAAAGGCTTATGATATCTGTAGCCAGTCAAGCCCCTAATCTCCTAGCACAGTCTACCAGCTTGATAAGGATATGACATACTGCTTGCTACAAAAAAGGACAGGTTTGTTGCTGATTGAATGACGATCAGCACAGATCCTGGGGGACGTTTCACTAAACTTTGTACAACTAAAATTATCAAAACTGCAAATTTAGGATGGTCTGGAAATTCAATTGATGGATTTACATTTATTGAGCATAGGCTGCATAGCATAATTGTTTTCAAGAAAAAATTGCTAATGTGAAATTTACTGACTTATAAGTTGGCACTTACAAAAATTTTAGTCGTACAAAGTTTAGTGAAACGAGCCTCAGATCAGATCACACAAGTTGATCTGGAAATACACTGGTGGCAAATGCCATAAACTGCATTTCTCATGTCACAGTCACACACTAGGAACATAACACTTGTAAGAGATGTTTCCATTCAGCGGTCTCATACTCCTCTTGTTTATTTAACCCATTAGTGACGGGATACAATTATAGTACCGTACATGTAGTATGAAACTTTTGAGGAACAAATTCCCATTTTCTTTATTTCATCTCAGAAATATATGTCGCTACCACTCATTTGAACCGTCTCGACGAGACGGTTCAAATGAGTGGTAACAATATATACATATATGGAGTAATAAACAAATTATTGAAATTTTTCCAACAAAAATGATTGTGTCTTTTATAGGGTGAAGCGGGTTAATGTTTCACTAACACTATTATGAACCCTGTATCGAACAGTCTGCATAAATGCCATTTGGTCACATTATCCATTAGCCATCTCCTGGGATCTAGTGTTATTTATTTGTTCATTTTTGTGATTATTTTTCATTTTGAGACACACAAGTGTCATATCAGTTTACCATGTACCTGTAAGCTGAGAAATAATTAATTATTTTTACACAGGACCTTAATGGTAACAGAGCCTGGCACAACTATTGTCATTAGATTGTGTGTTGAGTACCAGTTTACGGTAATTTTGTTTTTTTAGATTAAAAAAAACATCCTATTTCCAATCATGGAACTAACAATAGCCATGGGACAGTCAATATGGTCAGATATTCCGGAGTGTGAGAGCTAATGGCGGGAGACAAACCTTCACAGGCTGTGACAATTCGACATATGGTGGCGTCCTGGTTTGCGAATGGGTCACTGCCAACAAGGGGCAGCAGGCTGCTGTGTTGGATGTAGCCAATCCTCGTCATGCCGAGGGTGCAGATCAGCAGGTCCGCGCTCAGCTGACCAACATTGCCCACCGACACAGATGGCTGTAAATAGAAACATGGACCGTGATCTGACAAAAGTTCACCCTTTAACCCATGACCATTCACGTTTGAAATTTCATTATGCATAAAATGGGGTCATTTTGTATAAATTAAAAAAATATCCACAAATGGTGCAGATTTTGAGGAGATGGATTGATAATTCCAGCACAAAAATATTTACACAATTCCCTAACATTTGATTGGCCAGTAGCAAGTCTTTGTCCAAATTTATATCCCAGTAAACTCTCATGCCAAACTACTTTCCGTAACCGTGAGGCGCAGTTAAAATAATTCTTAAGAAAACGGAAAATAAACACATTTTCTTGATGAATTTATTTAAAATGCTGGAATTATAAGGAATGAATGGCCTTTTTGTGGAATTTATCGGGGATATAAACTTGGAAAAGTCGCGGGAATAGTGGACGAGGCCTTTTGGCCTTCGTCCAGTATTCTCGCGACTTTTCCAAGTTTATACCCCGATAAATTCCACAAAAAGGCCATTCATTCCTATATTACAAGCCGGCTCATCATATTCACGCTGTATATCCACAAATGCTGTAAATCTTGAGGTGACAGCTCTCTATGAGTCGGCTCACCATGATCTACATTGTTTTTTCAAATATTAACTTAGCGGTCTCTAATGTTAATATGGGTTAATAAAATATGTGGCCAATTTCATGAAAATTGGTCGCAAATGAAATAAGCCCAGTATGATCGCACCATGATCTGACAAAAGTTTAAATCTGTATTCAATGTCATGAAATTTGGTTTCTGCACTAATTACCTATGTTGGCTTTGAAGAAAGCATTGAGTGAATGATGAACTGTAATGACAGTACTGTCATTTGGGCTAATTCTGCACATCGGCTAATGCACAATTCACGTTAATTTTTGCCTAGCATACATAAGAAAAAAATATATCTTTGTGGCTTTTGAAATAAATGCTGTTTATATCTGAAGTAACCTAATATACCTGAAGTAGTCTAATATACATGAAGTGCCGTTTTTGCCTTTATTTTTTCACCTTTGACCCTAATCGCGGCAACTGATTTGTCAGTCTCAACAGCAAATGCAAGATGGCGGCGAATTTTAAAATCGAAATTGCTGTCTGTTCAGTTGAATTTTGCCCACTTTTACAGTACATGTATATTATGTGACGTAATCAACGACATGGATATGTCCATTATGATTGCAATGCTTATTATCACAACTGTGTAGTCTAAAACCAGCCAATATTGAAGCTCATCGTAAATAAATCGGAGATTTAATCAGATACAATACCGAATCTACCTAGCGTGGACGCCGCCACTTTGTTTTGAATGACGTCGCTAGATTTATGATGTATGCCGAGGGAATGACGTCAAAACATGACGTCACGCATGTTCAAACAATTAAGTTTGGTATGCGGTATAAATTAAATACATGATTAGTGCCGTCGAATATAAAATATATTCTATGGCACGAACCATGTATTTACTATATACTTAGTATGTCCGAATTTTATCACATTCCAATAGTTTCATAAAAAAAGTTATTCAGAATATTGCTGAAATTTGTAAATTGTTAGACCCCGTTTGATGGAAAGCCATTTTGTCAAAATTAATTATATAATAATAGTTCAACTAAGAAAATAACTTGTCATGATGTCACTGGATAGTACTACTTCAAGTTCAGTACAAATTTCGCTATGTTGATCCAGGATGGTGTTCGCCATTTTTGTTTACACTACCAGATGGGCAGAATTATCCGAATAAATGTGATGTTGCAAACACGCACAGTTGATGTCATACATCACATAATGGAGACTGGCATCATTTTCCATTAGCCAACCAATTCACTGCATGTCACGTGATTCGATATTTTCAAAGCTGGCGGCTAATATTTATTGATAATAAGCAAGTGAACGTGTTTGATTTTAAAAAGCAAATTTAGGTTAGTGAAACGCATTTTTAGCACAGGCGCTTTGTGGTATGAACGACAGAAGCCTCTTAAATCATACCCAATATTAATCCCATATTAACTATCTAGAAGGTAGGACACTCGCCATCTTTTCAACCAACGGAAGTGGATTATTTACCTTGAGCCTGGCTCGCCAATGCAATAATTAAAATTATAACGCGCGCGAAGGCCGGGATGGGCAGGGTCCCGGCCTTCTCGCATGTTACAATTACTGAATTAGCGAGCCGGGCCCAAGGTACACTAGTACCACTTCTGTTGGTTGAAAAGATGGCGAGTGTCCTACCTTCTAGATATTTAATATCAGAGTAAATGGGTATAATGTAAAGAGCGTTTTGTCGTTCATCCCTCAAAGTGCCTGTGGTTTTTAGTGCAGTTTACACTCAAAATCTTTGAGATTTATGTTAATCTATTAGCAACCGAAAAATCTATGCCGAAAACCCACCCCAAGCAGCGGTTTCGACACGTATAGGCGAGTAAAAAATACGACTTCGTGTGGCTTTTTCTTTCAATCATTGAATGGTGACGAATGCGAGTTTTGTACCTTTCATAATTACATAATCATCAGACCCGGGTGCATTTGAATTGTTTTGTACATTGTTTAGAAAGGTGTTTCATGTCTATACAAACAATAATTGACCTAGTTCTGAGTACATAACTAATTCCATTTCATTGCACTGCATTACATAAGAGTTTGTGTGTCTGAAGCGTTCTCTGTTTACTTTCTACATCGTGGAGAGTGACCTACGAATTTTGCCAATACACACTTTATTAGCTAAGTTTATGTTAATATAATTCCAGCACAAAAATATTTACACAATTCCCTAACATTTGATTGGCCCGTAGCAAGTATCTGTCCAAAATTTATATCCCAGTAAACTCCCATGCCGAACTACTTTCCGTAACCGTGAGGCGCAGTTAAAATAATTCTTAAGAAAACGGAAAATAAACACATTTTCTTGATGAATTTATTTCAAATGCTGGAATTATAAGAAATGAATGGCCTTTTTGTTGAATTTATCGGGGATATAAACTTGGAAAAGTTGCGGGAATACTGGACGAAGCCTTCCGGCCTTCGTCCAGTATTCCCGCGACTTTTCCAAGTTTATACCCCGATAAATTCCACAAAAAGGCCATTCATTCCTATAATGTGATTGGACGAAGCCTTCCGGCCTTCGTCCAGTATTCCCGCGACTTTTCCAAGTTTATACCCCGATAAATTCCACAAAAAGGCCATTCATTCCTATAATGTGATTGTGTGTGTGTCATATAGTAGAAATCTCTCAATAACAATACAGCGAAGTATGAATGTCAACGCCCTGCAGGTTTTTTCTATATTTTAGTGCGCGAAGTGTAAATGCTATTACGCACATTTGTACTGTGTAGGGTGGTGTAGCGATATAGTACAACCTGTTGCCTATAAAGCGAAAAACGTGGAGCTGTAATTGACCATCCAAGACACGCTAGAATCTCACCTGTGTTTTTAGTGAGCGAAATGTTATTGAACATTCTGATAATCTATACCGTTGACTGTGGTGTAGTGATATAGTGCCTATAAAGCGAAAAACGTCCAACTAAATCGACACGATTGTATGTCGACATTTAGGTATAGTCCGAATACAAGTAACCTGTGAGTGTGTTGCCTACAGATACTTTTTCAATTATTGGAACTCACCACAATCAAATCATAATCTTTAAAATCGTAGAGTTTACTTTCTGTTGGAATGAACATTCTGTGCGTTGAATTTGTAGCAAATCAGGTCTTGCCCAAGAAATAAAAGGTGCTCAGAAAACATTCAGTAAACAATAGTCATGGGCGCAGCCATTGTTATTGTTGTTGTTTTAATAGACAATCTCCGCGCTGACTTTTCGCGGCCTACACCACCGAAATTGTTAATTAAGGTTAGACACCACCAAATAGTTTTACTATATAATTTAACCGAATGCCATCCAATAAGGCCAGTCTCTCCTACTCGCACTATTCGTATGGATGCTGTGGGACCCACTTGTACATGAACTGCAGCCAGTCTGTACTGGTTATGCATGAACTAAACAATAGGTTCACTTACTCCTAAGAAAGAAAAATCCAACCTGGTCATATCCTCCAATATTGTGTACATTTTTTGGCCACGGAAACTCCGTTTACATCAAGTGACCAACAGGTTCAGTGTTTTCTTTTAAATGCTACAAATATGCTGAAAACTGGTGTTAAAGGCACCCCAACATATTCCTCAAGTGAAACTGGGTAGTAATGGATCAAGATTTGCAAGTAAACGGTGTCTGTGACCTCAAAACACCCGCACTATTTTTTTATACCGGACTACTTTTGCACCCTGGGCGATTTCGCACCATTTGGTGTCTTCTAACCTTAAATATGGAGTGGCAAACTCAGCCATCTTTGTGTGTTCAAGCCATCAGCCAATGTCACCTGTTGTGTGAACATATTTTATGATGTAGTTAACTATGCGTAGAAAAGACAGGACAATACACCCCAATCAATTATATTACACCAAACTGTAAAATATGTAACTTTTCTGGACATGTGTGTGCCTGTTCTTTTTTAACATGAATCACCATTTCAAATAGTCTTATGCACAGAATATAACGCAGTGTGTCATTTTTACCTGACTAACCACACAGCACATATCGTATATACCAAAATACTGCACTTTATTATTAGAAACTTACAATATACATGTATAGTGCAGTGAAGAATACAGTATGGCGCATGTACATTTACATATATCACAGTGCTGTCAGTATCTAGGAAATGCGTACACAAGTGCACCGATATCTGACTTGCAACTACAACTTATATCTTGGTGTAACACAATTGATATTAGTCCGTTGTCCTGGCTGTTCTATGTATGATAAGCTACATTGTAGCATATGTTATACGTTGTTGTATTTTCCGTGCGTTGTCAAAATCCACAAGAGGTGAAACTGGCCGATGGCTTGAACACACAAGGATGGTCGAGTTGGTCACTGAATGTCATGCATAAGATACAGTAACGAGGCAATGTTCACATATATGTTATACACATATCCCATCACATTTGGGAAGCAATTATATGTAAATCATATGATGCTCAGGGGTCACCTTAAGTCGAAACCGGGTGGCCGTTTCAATATGGGTGACACAACAAACAACACTTTACCTTTATAGCGGATGCCTATCAGCCATATCAGCCCGAGCGGACCCTCGAACATTCGACCTCCCAGTTGCGGGGCTGATGCCTTATCCTCTACGTCGCGCCAACTGCTGGAATAGCGAACATTGCACATCCTGATCAGACTGTGCGGATGACCGACATATGGAATTTGTGAACACACGTTTAAATAACGTAGCACAATGTAGTAAATATAAATGCAATGTGAAATAATATAATTAATCATGTATTATGTTTGTTCGTCAACTCATAACACCATCTCTTTGTTTTAATGAAACCATTTTCAGATATGTGAGTGTGGCTGCAAAAATGCGGCTTATGGGATTTGTGACCAGTGCGACTCCTGATCAAAAAGCACACTCATGTAACCTGATAACGATCTATATTGCTTGTTAGAAGCATGACAGGTATTTCATTGATGGGAAGGCAAACACTGCAGATCCTGACCAGACTGCGCGGATGCGAAGGCTGGTCTGGATCTACACTGGTTGCAAAATCCATAAGCCCCATTTCTCCCGTCACAGCCACATATCAAACATGTAGTTACTGATAACGGTACCCTTCTGGCCACAGCATTAGTACATGTCAATATTGCTCCATACATCCTTGTGGTTCCATACGTACAGTGCAACCTTTCTAAACTGGACACCGAGATAATATATGTGATCTCATTTTGAGAGGTTTCCTGGTAACGCATCTCAGATAATAATGCATCATCTACATGATTGCAAAAGATATAAGAAAGTCCCAGAATTGTTATATATCATATTTAAACCGGTGTAGGAATTTCAAAACACTCCCCATTTTCAAAGCACTTCCCTTCGATACATTGAGGGTAGTGTTTTGAAAATGGCTACCTGTCCAATTTCAAAACACTCCCCTTTGATACACTGAGGGGAGTGTTTTGAAAATGCTCAGTATATCGAAGGGGAGTGTTTTGAAAATGGCTACCTGTCCATTTTCAAAAAACTCTAGAGTACTTTTATAGGGAGGAGTAGTTTGAAAATGCGATACCGGACACCATGGGGACCTCCCAGAGTGTTCGGTTTAAAGAGGTGTCACTGTATATCCATACTACTATCAGTAGGCTTATCTATAATGAGGAAACAATCATGACATGAACGTCTATGTGTCTGTGATTGTTGAACTGGGGTTTATGACATTTCTGGCCAGTGTATATCCTGATCCGACATTTCTCTCGTGTCTCCGGATCTGTCCACGTTGTTAGAAGCACGATATATGTTTTTATCCCGTCAACACAGTGCGTATGTGCCGTGAAACACGGTGCGGTGAAACATTTTTGATATCCTGTCAATACGACCTAATCACTGCGTATGAATATGTGCGGTGGCTGGGGTTATTTTTATTGCATTTTAAAGCTATGTTTAGGTGTTGACGGGATAAATAGAATAGTAGGTTAGTGCCGTGAGTGGGAAAAATATCTAGCGCAGCACGGAAACGGGATGTGCTCGGCAGAGCCTCGCCCATCCCGTTTCCTGAGCCTTGCCAGATATGTTTTCCCATTCACGGCACTAACCTACTATTCTCTATTAGAGACTGAACATAAAACGAACGTTACGATGGAGACCGTGATCGGACACTGTGTGCATATGCAGCAATGGGTCTACATTGGGTATATACTGGTGGCAAAAAAAAAACATCACGACATCTGCCTCTGTTTTCCAGTGGCAGTCGTATATATTTGGACATTGTCATTCTGAATACAAATTATAAGACAGTATTATCTATGTATCACCATGAATCTGTGACATCCACTGAACTAAACACATGACAGTCACATGGGTTCGAGCCTGACTAGCGGCGTGCGTTGTGTCCTTGAGCAAGACACTTTATCCACACTGCTCCAGTTCACCCAGCTGTAAATGGGTACCGATAATTTGTAGTTGCTCTGTAAATACGAATTACCGGCTTCTTTCAAAAATCTCTACCTCCGTTCTTTCTCCCATTCTTGGGAGACGGCATGCAATGTCCTAGAGCCAGTGCAGCCGTTAAATATAAGCTGACAAAAAACAACAGTCACGTGTAAAACAGCTATACACAGCGTTCAGTACGACAACGGGTGGGTGGGGTAATGGGACTATTTCAATTAACATTTCCTTTTATGTCACAATTCCGAGTCTTCCACCTGCAGGCTAAGATGCTTGTATGTTGGATCAATGTTTAGCTTAGTTTAGCTTATATTTAACGGCGGCACTGGCTCTATGACCTTGCATGCCGTCTCCCAAGAATGGGAGAAAGAACGGAGGTAGAGATTTTTTTGAGAGAAGCCGGTAATTCGTATTTACAGAGCAACTACGAATTATCGGTACCCATTTACAGCTGGGTGAACTGGAGCAGTGTGGATAAAGTGACTTGCTCAAGGACACAACGCACGCCGCTAGTCAGGTTATGTTGGATCAACAGACAGTAAGCTGAGATGTACCGCTATGTATGGTGTATTTGTGATGGTGGCATAATCTGAGTTGTTAGCCTGTGAGACCAGCATAGACCAAAATACCCTGCACATCTGCACGATCTGAAGTACACAGTAACATATAACCTGGGCCCGGTTGCTCAAAGCTTCTGTTAGCTTAACAGACTGTTAAATCCTTAACATTGCTAAGGATTTAACAGTCTGTTGAGCTAACAGAGGTTTTGAGCAACCGAGCCCTGATGTTTTCTGTCTGTAACGTTACAGACAGAACATTAGGGTTAGCTGAATTAACCCTTTGAACCCGAAAGGCCGCTATAGCGGTTTATGCAAACAGTGCAGATCCAGATGAGCCGGCTCGTAACGAGCCGTCTCAATAGGATCTGCATTTTTTTTAAATTAATTTTCACAAATGTACTAGTCTGAAAATCATTTTGTGACGATTGGATTAGCTGGAAAATTAAGATATCAAAATACATTCCAGTCACTTAGGGGTGAAAGGTTTAAAGCATTAGTAGATCAGGTGTGAGACTGGTCATACATGCAATGTGCCAAGTTTCTCAAGTCACCTCGCATGTTGGGAGCTGCGCTGACTACAAATACCATACTCCCCATTTCTCCAGCCACTTTGACAGTTCTACTTCTTTAGTAATTATATCGTTTTCATGATCATGACTTGTGAGACGCCGCCATGCGGACATCTGCGTAATTTAATTAAATATTTTCCGTAAATGGCGCAGATGTCCGAAGGTACAAATCCCATCTTTTTCTGCACAAATGAATCTGTTGTAGCTACTCATTTGAACCGTCTCGTCGAGACGAGACGGTTCACCTGAGTGATAACAACATACACTTTCATTCAGAAATAAAGAAAATAGAAAACAATGTTTGTTAATGTTGATACCTGTGCATGAGTTGCTATATCTGCCATGAAATGACCTAATCAAGATTTGGTACTGTCAGGTGCTGATATCTGATAGTGCCCGTGATATGTCGATAGTAACGCCTAATAATCATACACGTATATCTATAATTAGGAAACAATTGTGACATAAACATATTTACAAACTATCTAATATCTGTGGCTATTATCTCCACACTGTGGTGTAGGCCGGGGTCGGCCCGACGGGGGTTACAGTTTGTGTTGAAGATAGAAAACAATTAGAGTTACGAATCTTACATTTATTTAATTCGTATGTATAAGCACACTTTTGCTAGCACACTAGAAGAATGTGAGAAGAAATAGAACTAACGTTGTGTGTGGAAACAAGACATACGATGGCATTTTAGTACGTTATTTATATGGTAAACAAAGCTGTAGTGCAGGAAGACCGAATATAACAATACAGAAATGGCCATAATTTAATTTATTAACTTATTATTCCAGAAAATATGACAATTACGTTTTGGACGGAGCTACATTCAAACAAATAGACTCAAACACGCGAATACATGGAGTTCACATATCATATTGAATTTTTGATTAACTCGCTTGCTTTCGCTTAGCGCTCGCTCGAAATTAATTTATTAAAAATTCAATATATGAACTATAAGTTCTACAAATAAAACCAGGTTACTGCAATAATGGTCACCAGCTGTCAAAGGCCAGGGTGTACTATTCCCATGTATGAAACTCTCGCTTAGAGCTCGCTCGAAATGAAGATCCGCAGACACGTGTAGGCTAAAAACAATTTATGGTGACAAACAAAGCTATTCCGACGCACGTGCTGTAATTTATTATCCCGCCAAGAGCATACATGTGCAACATCTTGGGCAGACATGTTTCATTAAAATCAACACTACATTATATTAAATGAAGTGTCTCTATACCCATTTTGACACTCAAAGACAATGTCTTTGTCATCATTTTGTCAATGCGCGTTTAATCGACTGCACGTGTGTGAAAACGTTTTAAACTTCAAATGTAAGAGATTGAATTGCATAAGGGTCTGAAGAGACCGTTGAAGGAACTAATTCAGGGGCTGTTAAACACTTACATAAATGAATCAATATACGTAAAAAGGTAAGGACGTTGTGTCAGCAAACAGTGTTTATTAAGATCAAACTGCGCACACGCGCAGTCTGATCTTGATAAACACTGTTTGCCAGCATAGCAGATATTACATATGTTGGTTAATGGCAATGTATGTGACATAGATAGAGTTAGTTCTCTGGACGGAATCATTGGTGTTACTTAGCTATAATATACACTGGCGTTAACAGTCAAGCTGTACGTATTGTTACGTGCGCAATAAATAAGTACGTCGTACGTCAAGGGTAATTGGACACAGTGTAAAACTACACACAAATGGTGATAAAAATGATTGAGAAAGAAGCAATAGAAAAACAACATTAACTCAATGCTATGGACGTCGTGCATGATAATACAGAGGATACGTTTGTATATAACATTCGTTGTTGTGTGCCCGTTACAGGTTTGTCATAGTATGTATGTCTACAATGTAACAAAATTAGTGTATGGAGGATTATTTAACAATAATTAATTTACTTTAGAAGCAAACTAATAGTAACTGTTGATGTTGTTAACCAAATACGAAAACTGTAAGAGAAAACAAAATAATACATAATAATACAACGTCTGATTTTCTATATCTGCATCGTAAAATGAGCACGCGTGGCACAGATACGTTTCTAAAATGCACAAGAGCGTCCGATGGTGCTTTCCGTAAAGTTCCAGGGACGCGTTTCGCTAAACTTCGTACGACTAAAATGTTCGTAAGTGCAAAATTATGATAGTCTGTAAATGTCACGTTAACAATGTTTGCTTGTAAACAATTATTGGATGTACATTGATTGAACACAGGCTGCATATACAGCCTGTGTTCAATAAATGTAAATCCATCAATTGAAATGTCCAGACTGTCCTAAATTTGCACTTACAAACATTTTAATCGTACGAAGTTTAGTGAAACGGTAGCCAGCCCTCCCTGGAGTATGCAGTAGTTAAATAGTATACCACAACCATAAAACAGAAGAAAATAATTGATAGTTTGTCTTTGCCACATAAAGGCACGTGCATGTGTACAGCGAGTTGTCTCAATACATAAGCAACTGCCTGCGTTAATCTTGCAATCCAGGGGGCCGTTTCACTAAACTTTCTACGACTAAAATGTTCGTAAGTGCAAAATTATGATAGTCTGTACATTTCACATTAACAATATTTTCTTGTAAACAATTGATGGATTTACATTTATTGAGCATAGGCTGCATATGCAGCCTATGCTCAATAAATGTAAATCCATCAATTGAAATTTACAGACGATCATAAATTTGCACTTACGAACATTTTAGTCGTAGGAAGTTTAGTGAAACGGGCCCCAGGGCCCGGTTGCTCAAAACCTCTGTTAGCTTAACAGTTAAGCTAACAGAAGCTTTGAGCAACCGGGCCCTGATTAGCAACGTTTCTGAACATATATTGACAATTCCAACTCAGACTCAAATAATGTGATTATCTGAGCCTGAGCAGTAACATAGATCATGCTCATCCAATCAATCTGTTTGATTTCAAGCACAGTATTCAAGCATTTTGAAATAGTGAAGTACACAGACGTGTGAAGTAGGTCAAGAATGGTGAACCTGTCTGGAAACTATAGTTGGACCATCGGCTGAGAAAATGAACCTTACGACATCGTGTATAAATCGTATAACTGGGCCTATGGTGGTAGAATACACCGTCATGGCCATTTTCTCTGCCTAGCACCCATTTGTAATGTGTGACAAGTCAATGGCAAAACGGCAAAACATCGTACGGATGAGTGTACAAATGACTGCTGAAGTCTCTCGCGCTCTTAATGTATGCGCACTTCTCATAAGTACTTTTTGTTCTCGGAAATAATGCGTTTGCAACGCACTTGCTCGCTAAAGCTGTAATTATGAAGAACTAAAACGTGTTCTGCTCTTTAATCCGATAAGTGTTGTATTTGTATACCGCTCTATACTTGTAAGTGCAGCGTGCACGTGACTACTGGAATGATACAGCATAGATTCCCCAGGCCCGTACGCAGAAATTCATTTAGGGCGGGGTGGGGGGGGGGGGGGGGTGTGTGCGTTATCGACTGCGCAAAGGGCTAAACACTTTTTTTGCACATCCACGGACAGACCTCGGCAGATTAACCATTTCATTCCTAAGTAACTGGAATGGATTTTGATATGTTAATTTTGCAACCCAATCCAGTCATCACAAATGATTTTCACATGGGGTGTTTTTGTTGTTAAAATTATGAAAATTACTTGCAAAAAGTGCAGATCCAGATGAGACGGCTCGTCACGAGCCGGCTCATCTGGATCTACACGTTTTGCCAATACCACTATACAGACCGGTGATGTTTAAATGGTTAATGGGTGGGGGGTGTGCGTACGGGCCGCTCCCATCAACATCTGTCATACTCTTTGTACAGCAGCACCTATGAACACGCTATTGTATAAAATATTGCATAAAATGGGCTTTCGCAATGTAACAGCACCGTGTATTAAAACTCATAACGCACTATCAAGGTGTATGATCACGTGGTTACAGCAACAACAACAACAATAGGTGAAAGTGTTAAAAGCTCGCCCACTTCAAAGTAAGTATTATTTGATATTTTCCTTAATATGGAACGGATTTTGATGAAATATGGCGCAGCAAAGGCGTCTTCATGAGATGCATTTGGTGGTCCCGGGAATTCGGCACAGTATATGTATGCCATTTTTGCGAAGAATTGATTTTTGATGTCGGTAGACACGGAAATCGATTCTTCGCAAAAACGACCGAAATTTGGGCCAAAGTACAGAGACCACCAAATGTAGCTTAACAAGACGCGTTTGATGCGCCATATATCATCAAATTCCGTTACTTAATAAGGACAAAATAAAAGAATACGCACTTTGAATCCGAGGCGCTTCTGAAAGTTTCAGTACTTGTTGTTGTTGTTGTTGTAATCACGTGATCATACACCTTGACTATAGTGTATTAAGTATGTAACTGTGACCACCATAGAAAACACGTTAGGCTATTAGTACATCTTCAATGTATGATGGTGTGCATATGAAGTAACATTAGTGTAAATTTAATATGATATATATCAAACTCGTTCTTAAGAAACGAGGTCAATGTATACAGTGGGGTCAGCGTGTAAGTGCACACACGAACGTTCGTTCGTGTGTGCACTTACACGCTGACCCCACTGTAACTAACACAATACACATGTATACTCGTGTTTCTAGTATCGTGTAATGTTCATTTATTATACAACGATTACAAGCAATGCAAGCAATAGCTCACATGTACACGTGCTTTCGTTGATACAAATCAGGGGCGTCGCGGTCGATATTGTATTGGTGCGACATATCTGCATAGAGCCCGCACCCCTATCCCACCCCCACACAAGAAAGTGGTACCTTTTTTATATGAAGACATGAAACCATTTTCTGAATGATTGTTCTTTACTCTGTCGTTCAACGGTGACAGAGAGCCATAGCATTCGATGACGATTGATTCCGAAACCGAAACAGGAAGAAAAACTCTCTTCTATCGATGTGCAAGTTATTCATTTTCCTAATACATGTACTTACTTTATTTGTTCCGACTGTAGTCAGTCAGAAAATAGAAACAAAAGAAAAATACACAACGGCTCAATAGATAAAGAAAATACCAAATAAAACAATAATACACCGAAGCAGCCATAAATATACTTCACTGCTGTCGTAGTGACAGCAGTGAAGTATATTTATGGCTGCTTCGGTGTATTATTGTTTTATTTAGTATTTTATTTATGTAGTGACAGCAGTGAAGTATATTTATGGCTGCTTCGGTGTATTATTGTTTTATTTGGTATTTTCTTTATCTATTGAGCCGTTGTGTATTTTTCTTTTGTTTCTATTTTCTAATTAAACCGTTATACAACATGGACATCGTCTTAAATAATATGAAACGTGTTAGTTGGTGGTTTAAATATTGTTTCAACATACATTTCATAATTGGTAGTGCATACAAGCAGCCTTTAATATTAGTATTATGGTAGATCTATAACATTTTCTTAAAGGAGCTGCTTGACAAGTCAATCTCCAATACAGCTTGCAAATTGACAAATTATATAAAATAAACAATTCTTATTTCAATACATGGTTGGAACAGAACAAAAACCTATCGAAAATGTGTGTTATTGCAACGTTTAAATGTTACGGGCATCTATGTCTGAAGGTGAGGGATCACGTAGTTTCCATGACGTCATGTTTTTTAGATGTGTTTACAGTAGATTTCCTTTAATATTTTGCTAATGGAATGACATATTTTTATGAAATATACCGCAGCAAATGCGGTACACGTTGCCCTTTATTGCATAGGCGGCTTTAATCTCATAATTATGTCGTTTTGACGAAGAATCGGTTACCGTAAATGTAAATAAAAACTAGAGCACGTGAATGTAAGAAATAAACGGTACTCGATTCTTTGTGAAATGTATAAGTTATTGTAAAGAACTTTCAGAGGGCCCATAAAACACATACAAAAAATTATGCCATCGTGTTTGGTGCGCTACATATCATCAATATCCGTCCGTTTGTTAGGAAGATTTTAATAGAAAAAATACTATAAAAATGACGTCAAAGATTACGTCACGTCGGAAAATGGGGTTCGGAAACCACACATGTGATGTCGCAATAAAGCGCCAAGTATACAGGAACCCCCGTGTTTTCTATTCAATTGTATGCTTTATATATGTATAGTATATGTTTATGGTATGCTAATAATATACATGTACATGTACATTGTATTCTTTTTGTTTCCTAATTGATAAAAGACCCACAAATCGTCAACGTATTCCTTTAACGTTCCAGAGCTTATACATATTGTATTTGTGCTTTATAATCTGGGACAAATAATCTACTGGTACTATCGAACAGGCAGTTAAATTGTTGTCAAACTAGTTCTTTTAAAATCATAAACGGTCTGGATTAGAACATTAATGTCATTGGGTCGAAACAATTGGGTCCGGACAGCTTGATGGTATGTGTTTCATTGAAGAAGTATGCTAGTAATACTGTATGCACATGCATCTGAATCAGACACATTCATTTCACATTCAAACTTAGAATATTGCAATAAAGAGTTAGCTTACTATTACTCCGTTACTAAATTCATACAATATTCAAGATGGCGTCCAAAATGGTTGCAAACATATACTCAGCAACACTAGAAACGTCCCACTTTTTGAACCGATATATCTCTGGATATGTTTATGTTTCACATTCTGTGAATGTACATACGAGACACTGGTCATTTTGTGAATACACCCGTGTTAAGTTTCCACCAAATACACGAGGTTCAAAACGGTCACCAACCGGAACGTTTATTTCCACTTATTGCACCTGCGCGCTATACCTGTACTCGATACATTAATTCAGTCAACGCCGTACGATACTTGCGGCACAGGCTAATCCAAAAATTGAAAAACGTTTTACTTTGTCATTGTTTTCATCATGCCACGCTTGTCTAAAGTTGAAAGAAATCAGGCAATTGGAATGCTAGACGCGGGAATGATGGCCAGTGCCGTGGCCCGCAGTTTCGGTTGCTGTCGGAAGACCATTCTGAGGCTTGTGACCCGGTATCAACAGACTGGGACTGTTGACGATCGTCCCCGCCCCGGTCACCCCCGTGCCACCACCGCCATGACTGACCGCTACATCACGTTAACTCACTTACGTCAGCGTCGTTTGCCAGCCACCGTAACGGCTAGGAGATACGGTGTGTCAGCGCAGACCATCCGTAGGCGCTTGCGATGCAACGTGCTGCCGATCAGAACACGACGCCCATATACCGGTCAAATAATGACGCGACGTCACCGTGGTGCTAGGTTATTGTGGTCGTGACGTCATTTGAATTGGCGGCGGGCTGAGTGGAACCGAGTTCTCTTTACTGACGAATCTCGGTTCACACTCAGCCATGCAGATGGTAGGCTACGCGTATACAGACGCAAAATCGAGAGATTCGCCTATTGCTGTGTGGTTGAGAGGGACAGAGTCGGGGGAGGGAGTGTAATGGTGTGGGGTGGGATCGTTCGCCACCACGGCCCTGGTATAACATTGTAGCAAGACAATGCCCGCCCGCGTCCGCGTCGACGTCCTTCCATGGCCTGCGGTTTCCCCTGATCTCAACCCAATCGAGTACGTCTGGGATGAGGTGGGTCGTAAGGCGAGGGCTAACCACCAAATTGACAACATTCGAGATCTGACACGGGCTTTACAACAAGAATGGATGAATTTGTCTAACCCACTAATTCTGCGTTACGTCACGTCCATGCGCCGTAGAATTATGGCGTGTATTCATGCAAATGGTGGCCACACACGATATTAATAATACAGAATACAGTGGAATTTTTTTTTAGAGATAAATCATCAAGTCCTAAACATTAAAAAAAAAAATCAGATTTTTGATTTTGACCCCTCCCGAATTCGCCGTGATGTCACTCGAAATCTTTTCATCGCAACAAAATTGTGTCAACTGATATGGATTCACAAGTGATTAAACTTCATTTTCTGTACAGGTTTTAGTACCACCATCCTTATAGATTTCCAGCAATCTTTCCCTGAATATGGTGGGACGTTTCTACTGTTGCTCAGTATATTTAATATTTATTATTAACTATCCCAGTAAATGGGTAACAAAATTGAAAGCTAAATATATTGAATGCGGGGGCATCCGTATATATACTAGTGTTACCAGTGTCCGTTGAATACGTAATGCGCTAATTTTTAAATAATAGTACGCATTCTTAATTAAGAAATGGTTATCAGTACTAGGCATAGTTTCTTAAGGCCTGCGTATTTATTTATTATTATTTAACCGATTTAATAAAACCTAGCTTACCGTTGAAAATTCATGACGCAACTGGAACTGGTGAAAATATAGAGACCGGTTTTCGTATGCTTCTTACATTTTGAAATATTGACGAATTCAACAGGCTATGCGGACAATTGAGATTCCCACGAATGGCACGATACCGTATGCCAGACAGCAGGAAAACACTGTATATTTTTCGTTCATACTGTTTTGTTTAGTGTTGCTTAATGTATGTATCATTAAACTTGACAAGACACACTATTGATGCGACACAATCATACACATTGGTGTGACATGTCGTTATTTCCAAAAAGACATTATTGGTGAGGATTTTCGCATCAATAATAAGTATTGGTGCGGCAATGACGCACCAGTCGCACCAATATCTACGTCCATGCAAATGATAGGGTAATGGTGGTCCCTAATGTGGAAGCAAACACGAGTGCCCGGAGATAACCCACATGTCCGATCTGGCGACCTCCATACCATATCACATACCATCCTGGTCGAGGATTGAGCTCAGGTCGTATCAATGAGTAGCGCGCTCGTCACCAATTGTGAGATTAACGGGAGAAATGGGGTGTATGGGTTATGCGGCCAGTGTAGGCCCAGACATACACGAGGTCTGTGCATACACTGTTCGCCATTCAGTTAGCGAAAAAACCGTAAAACCTATCAAACGGAATGGATAGTCATCGGACAGTCGGAATGTGCAGATTAGAAGCTAGCCTGGCCACATATGTTATAAGCCCTATTTTACCAATCACAATCACAATTGTGCTAACCAGACAATCTTGACGCCGCCTTGAGCTACAGACCGAAAATTCTGGTTAGTTGCCTGCTTGTATATGCAGCGAATGGTGAACGTTCATTGTATTAGCCAACAACTGTGAAGTTTGCCTGGAATGAAGTAATGTTGATGGTGGATGTTACAGGTTATAACAGCTGGTGGGTCTGTGACGGAGCAACTCTGGCCAGACAGACGTGAGTAATGAAGCCCAATAGTGTAATTAATGAAGCCACTCAGCGTGACGCCTCTATCCTGTATCTATCAACCACGACGATGTCCGTGCAGTCTGATCAGGGGCTACAATAGGAAAGAAAACATCGATGACATGGCCTTAGCTAACGGTAACATTTTGGTCAAGTCGGCTAAATTGGCAAACTGGGCATGTTCTAGTCCAATTTCCTTCAACCGTTGCAAATGCTTTGTTGTACCAATCATGTGTTTAGTTGCGAACAGTAACTCTTGCAATCTACTCCCGTAGATGACATGGATATCATTTGTTGTACTAATTACCCCTTTTAACTAAATATATTACTCGACTGGACTGAGATATGTGCATTTTCCGATCAAACCAATCGTTACAAATTGATTTTCAGTTCATTTGGAAAAGTGGCAGTTTTTGTTGTTGTTGTTGTTAATGTATTTTTTTAAATATGAAAATTAGTTACAGCATACTCATCTGGATCTACACTGTTAGCAAACACTGCTAATGAGGTATGTAGTGTTGAAATGGTTAAGTGTGGTGCTAAATGACAGTACCATTTGTGAACAAACACTAAGAATAGTGCTCAGATTCAATCTGAGCACTATTCTTAGTGTTTGTTCACAAATCGTACTGATTGGTCATGTTCCGATTTAATCCAACAGTTGCAAATAACTCGTTGTACGAAGCATGTGTTGTCCTGGTCCTAATTAATAATATGCATGGTCTGGTGTGGTTACTTTGACTGCACATGTCCAGCGAGTCAGCATGGAGGCTGTGGTCACTTGCTATTGTATCGGCGGCTCGGCGGGCCAGTTGAGGCAATAGTAATTAACGCTAATGAAACTAACGAGCAAGTATACAACATCGGTGGAACCGCAGCTATATGTTGCGCAATCGCCGGCAAAATATGCTGCACATGATACAGGCAACATTCATGATGTGATCGGCCGTGAGAGACTGCGCTTAATTGTGGTGCTGGCCAGTTTAGCTCCTGGTAAATTTGTTCAGCCATTCATACACTCTGCTAAGGCTTGAAACAAAACAAAAACACATTCAGTGTGCGGGCAACGCGAGCATAGAGTACCAACAATCTAAACTGAAAACTAAATAATAATCCGACCTGTTCCTAGTATATTCTGGACGGTTGCCTGCAGCACAACTAGGCCGAAGGCGACATTGTGTGTTTGGCAACACAACCGCTGATTCTCAGACTAACTGGCGAACAGTGCAGTATATAGGCCCTGCTCAGAATTAACGTACTGATTTTGGATAATTGTGTCACTTTTCTCACGAGTCGTCCTATATATAGTGTAATACGCAACACGATAAAAAGAAAGGATTATTGCGTTTTTGGTCAGTGTAGCTCAAGAACAGCGACCACACTCGTGCAACCTGACAAAGCTATATGTTTTGTTCTATGTGCATATACAATGTATCCGCCGCCTCGATTGTGAACAGTGTAGACGCTGATCTGGGGCTACACTGGTCGCAAACTCAGTAAGCCTCCTTTTTGTCGTGGCGAGTCATTAATGATGGCAGTAAGAAGAATGTATTACAACAGCTGAGCACGTACCTGCCGAGACGCGGGCAGTCGGTGTTCCGTAACTGGCAATCGAACACACCCCTCGACTATGGCACGGTATTCGGGCATACCTGTATACGATCAAGAAGGGACCATACATACATCATCTTTAGTCCGAGATTCATGACATTCCGAACTTATTCCGTTTTTTAATGCGCAAAGTTGCCAAAATATGTGCTGACATTTAATATTTCGACGGAAAACTCGATGTACAATGTACTATTAAGTATTGGTCATGGTTTTGCAGATTCTCATGAAACTACCAATGCTTTTCGGTAGTTTATTTATTAGTTTTTCCTCTAAATACATTCAGAATGTAATATGAAATGTATCTATAACAAACGCATTTGCATTCCCATACTTTCATAAACATGGATATTGGTAGTAAATGCATACCGTGTTACGCCAGGTGAAAATGCCTCTAATATAAGTGTTTGTTCAACCCAGAATTTGCATCCGCGCAGTCGGATCAGCGCAAACACACCTTTTCGGCATGTATACGTGAATCTAACCAGAATTTTCTGTAAGTCGCCTTGCGTTTCAAACAGAGAATTCGGGTTAAATTAAAATATGTCGTCTAGTGTTTATTTGTGCATGATGCAAACATGATGTGACAGCGCATGATAATTGTCTCCAATGGAAATAATTCTCGTCAGCTGTCAACTCATGTATTTTGTTAATAAACACTGGACGCCTATATTCGGTTCCCGCCTTTTTCTTGGAAAGCATGTATGGGCTTTAGTGTTTGAATTCAGCTTTCGGTCACATTGACAATGGTGTCTGAAATGTGCACAGTCCGGGGGCCCGTTTCACTAACAAATCTTAGTTTGTTCATAAGTTCGAACTTAAGTTATAACTTATGACAAAAGTTATGACCGACTTAAGTCATTGCTTATTTGGTTTCACAACACAAACTTAAGACGGTCATAACAAGTCCGTCATAAGTTACAACTTAGTTATTGTTTACAGCTTTGGTATGTGCCGCGCGGGTTCGAATCCCGCTCGGGGCTTATATTTTTATGATGACTTTACTTTCCCTTTATGTGTTTTGACATTTAAAATAACGGATTTGCAAGCCTAATGTTGAATATTATTAATTTTTAAAAATAATCTCATGTAGAATATAAATTTTATCTCAATATTCCGACACCATTGAATACATGTGGATATCTTTATTGCCAACTAGTGAACCTTATACTGTAATATAAACTGGCATATGGCATGAAACAGCAACAAAATAAGCAATTAACAATGTTTTTATTTTTACATTCCAATAAAATTGTAGTTCGACCATTTTTAAATTTTACTTAGATTACCTCATTAACTCAGAAATCACGTTTCAGAGTCAGCAGAACACATGTACTGTCGATTATTAATGGTATGCCCGGTCAGATATGGATGTATCTGATACAACTACCAAATGACATATTACATTTATTTGAACTGGACACGGGTAATTTGTTGATTACATGTAGAAATGCATGCACTGTGTGAGTCAGTGTCAC
This sequence comes from Conchocele bisecta, assembly GCA_029237695.1. Classification (NCBI taxonomy): domain Eukaryota; kingdom Metazoa; phylum Mollusca; class Bivalvia; order Lucinida; family Thyasiridae; genus Conchocele; species Conchocele bisecta. Next base: position 47,464,085 of record CM055265.1, on the reverse strand, counting down.
ACATATAGGATTGCCCCTGAACATGTTTACCAGTATAGGACTGAATTAATGCGCACGTGCGTTCAGCGGACGGGTCTGGCATTTTTGTTAAATGCGTCAGGACTGTTTCTCCATCTAGTCTGAAAACCAGGTATCTCCTTATCAGAAACGAAACACAGGCTAACACTGTCCGCAAAAGTTATACTGCACTTTCTAGAACCACTTGATTTGCTAATGTTGTATATCTCTCCAGTAACCGCCAGGGTACTACCAGTTGCGTAAAATCGCAATGCAGTCAACACTTGCAATGACACTGACAGACTGTGTGATCTCAGGGTTGACCGTATGATGTCAGCATGTGCAATGTTGCATACTTGTAGAAAAGAAATCACAAGACAGCCTGCATTTCGATATTTGGTCCTCGTTATCCATGAAGTCTAGGGGATTGGTTCGGTCCTAAAGACTCGTTCCCATGGTAAATTGCGCGCCTGGATTATAGCAACTGCAGCTGCCATCGTTTGTATGTTCTGTAAAGAAAGAACAAACAACAGTCGGATAGTCAATCAGACTGATGAACGGACGGACGTTCATACATGACACACCATTAGGTTGTATATTCATCGTTTTTAAAGAAAAGAATGACCGCTTAAGACAGAATAGGCTTCGGTTACGGAATATGTTGCATTGTTTTCGTTTGTCATAGGCGGCAACTCCAACCACCTAAGATCCCAAACATGTGCCCGGACGAGGGCCGGGCCGGGCCGGGCCGGGCCGGGCCGGGCAGGGCAGGGCAGGGCAGGGCAGGGCAGGGCAGGGCAGGGCAGGGCAGGGCAGGGCAGGGCAGGGCAGGGCAGGGCAGGGCAGGGCAGGGCAGGGCAGGGCAGGGCAGGGCAGGGCAGGGCAGGGCAGGGCAGGGCAGGGCAGGGCAGGGCAGGGCAGGCAGGGCAGGGCAGGGCAGGGCAGGGCAGGGCAGGGCAGGGCAGGCCGGGCGGGCGGGCCGGGCGGGCAACCGACCGACGGGCAACCGACCGACTGACCGATCCGACCGACCGGACCGACCGACCGACCGACCGACGACCCCGACCGGCCGGCCGATCGTACCGATCGACCGAGCCAGACCGACCGAGTGTCCGACCGACGAGCCGAGCCGAACCGACCGACACCGACACCGACACCGACACCGATTTTTCCGAGCGACGACGACGATTCCGAGCCGACCGACCGACCGACCCACCCACCGCCGACCTACCGACCGACCGACCGACACAAACCGACACCGACCGACACCGACCGACACCGACCGACCCGTACCGACCGACCAACTGACCGACCGACCGACACACACCGACACCGACTGACACCGACCAACACCGACTGACACCGTCTTACACCGACTTACACCGACCGACCGACCGACACCGACCGCCTGACACCGACTGACCGACACCGACATACTGACACCAACCGACCGACACCGACTGACCCGGACAGACCGACCGACCGACCGACCGACCGACCGACCGACCGACCCACAGACCGACACCGACTGACACCGACCAACACCAACTGACACTGACCGACCAACCGACTGACAACGACCGACTGACACTGACCGACTGACACCGACCGTGCGAAACCAACTGACTGACACCGACATACCGACACCGACAGACCCGGACCGACCGACCGACACAGACCGACACCGACCAACACCGACTGACACCGACCGACCGACACAGACTGACCGACTGACACCGACCGATTGACACCGACCGTGCGAAACCAACTGACTGACACCGACATACCGACACCAACCGACCGACCCGCACCGACCGACCGACCGACACAGACCGACAGTGACTGACACCGACCAACACCGACTGACACCGACTGACACCGACCGACCGACACCGACCGTGCGAAACCAACTGACCGACACCGACATACCGACATACCGACATATCGACATAACGACACCGACAAACATACACCGACGGACACCGACTGACCGACACCAACCGACAGACTGACACCGACCGACCAACACCGACCGACTGACACCGACCGTGCGAAACCAACAGACCGACACCGACCGACCGACCGACCGACCGACCGACTGACCGACACCGACTGATCGACCGATACCGACTGATCGACCAACACTGACCGACACCAACCGACACCGACCGACTGACAGACCAACAGACACCGACCGACACTGACCAACTGACACCGACCAACTGACTGACACCAACCAACAAACAGACATACATGAACAGCATACAGACGGTTCGTTACGAGCCGGCTCATCTGGATCTACAGTGGTTGTAAATGTTGTCGATAACTGGGCATAACGAATACTGGTAACGACATGACCTACATCACAAATAGCAATATACGGGTAACTAGCACAGGTGTGGCTATCTATATGTAAGCATATATGGTTTATATGGCAGATACTTGCTAAAATAGTACGTATGAAGTGAACATTGACCTGCTGTCAGTGAATTGTTTTCTCCACCTCGGCTCACATGGGGGCATCCATCTTTGTTTATTTCATAAATTCCGACTTAAATATTTAAGTTATAACTTAAGACTGCTAGCTACCTGTCTTAGTTTTCCATCGTAAATTTCGATTGTCGTTCTTGCTAAGATGTTTTGTGAAACGGACTAAGCACGTACTCCGGACTTAAGTTATAACTTATGACAAAAGTACTTGCTTAGTTCGTTAGTGAAACGGGCCCCGGATGTTTTCATGGTTGAACAAACAAACGATTGCTTATCGTTTACACATCGTTTTCGTTTTTATAATTAAAAACAACGAAAATAATGCCAAAACGATGCGTTGAAAGACAGGTGTTTAAAGGGGCATATCAGGATTTAAAAAAAATTACCATAAAAAAATAAAAACGAGTCATGTCCCCGTGTAAAGTGGTTTAATTGAAGATATATGACGGTACTAGGAGCTGGGTTGTTTCTATTTTCACCTATATAGGTACATACATATCGGATTTCCTATCTTGTTGCGTTACACAGGGCTATGATGAAAACACGTTGTTTTTATTTTATAGTATTTTTTTCAAAAATCCTGATGTCGTTGTACAAAACGATAGTTTTCCGTTCCTTTTCGTTTCTTTCGTTTTGGGAACCTTCACCAAATATTCGCTGTAAACTTACAATAAGGGTATCAAACATCTTAAAACCAACCATTCAACTGTAAGTAGTTTCTATTCTTGCGGATACCCAATAGAGTATCTGCGGAGACGCGTTTGTTCAATTAGTAACATGCAGCATTAATTAGAGCGGCGCGAGACCAGGGATGCTGGAAAGTGGCGCCCTGCAGCGGCCGGCGAGAGCCTATGTGGTCCTGATGAAACACGTGAGCGATTAATATCCTGGTGCGAAGGTATCCGAATAGGGCGTTAAATATTTCACTACAGAAATTCCGTAGTATTTGATTTGTGATGGAATCTGTTCTATTTTTCAGTCTCTCGGTGAATGTACATTTTATGTTGCCAGCTTTTAACCATCTTACATTGTGAATTCAAATCTGTCGTTACAATGTTTGACTTTCGGGATAAATAAAACATGTTTCCATCATATATTTCTGTAGAAAATTAATTATGAAATAGTTGACTTACCTGTATACTATTCAATTAGTGTGCCGTTTTATGTTAATTGAATACACATAAAAGGTACATTACGAGGCTGGATTATTGCATTTGTATTTATGTTCGGCATACGCGAGATTTCAACACTGTTTATTATTTGCTAGTCAATGCAGTTACTATATCAAAGTTTCAATAAATAAATACCACCAAATGTTTGTCCTACACAAACGGATGTCTTATAGAAATAACGGAAACAATATGGCTCATGACATTTGTGGTCAGTCCCGTTTCTGACACGCTCGCATATTCACACAGCTTGATATGAATATTCAATGTATATGAACCATTAACCCTTTGAACCCGAAATCCCGCTATATCGGTTTATGCAAACAGTGCAGACCCAGATGAGCCGGCTCGTAACGAGCCGTCTCATCAGGATCTGCACTGTTTGAAAATAATTTTCATATTTTTGAGAAACAAATACCCCCTTTTTATAAATGGAATAGTCTGAAAATCATTTTGCGATGGTTGGATTGGTTGCAAAACGAACATATCGCAGCCCATTCAGTTACTTAGGGTTGAAAGGGTTAAACACATGACGGATGTTTCTCTAACTAAACAGCGGACAGTGCAGACCCTGATGCGCAGTCTGGTCAAGGTCTACACTTGTCGAATTAGAAACAAAATTGCTACCCCGCTCCATACCTTTCGCGATACCATATCATTCGTCGATAACATATCGGAGGCGAATTATTGTAGCTATCGTCGAATGTGCCAATTTCTCCAGTCACAGTGTGATTTGTATCTGTGCGATTTTCCATAAAATATATTTACAGACACTGCGAGATTGTCTGTAAATGACGTCGAAACTTGACGAAATTTTCATAGCAAATGCGAAAATATATTCCGCATTTGCTATGAAACTTTCGTCAACGTTCGACGTCATTTACGGAACATATCCTAAATTTTGTAAATATTTTTCATCAAATATCGCACATGTTCTTAGGTACAAAACAACATGGAGTGTCTCATTTGTCATCGGGCGGCCCGACTGTGTATTTTGATAGCGTTAGCGCTGGGAGTCTGGCCATAAACAGTGGCTACTAACTGAACATGATCTGTGCAGACCCTGGGGCCCGTTTCACTAAACTTCGTACGACTAAAATGTTCGTAAGTGCAAACTTATGATAGTCTGTAAATTTCACATTAACAATGTTTTCTTGTAAACAATTATTGGATTTACATTTATTGAGCATAGGCTGCATATGCAGCCTATGCTCAATAAATGTAAATCCATCAATTGAAATTTCCAGTCGATCCTAAATTTGCACTTACAAACATTTTAGTCGTACGAAGTTTAGTGAAACGGGCCTTTGGTGCGCAGTCTGGTCTAGGTCTACACTGGTATATGCCAATTTCTCCAGTTGCCTCCACAATTGTGATCGGGCGGCCCGACTGTGTATTTTGATAGCGTTTCCGCTGTGAGTCGCGCCATAAACACCGGCTGCTGGCTGCGGCTGTGCTTCATTCGCTCAAGTACCACTAGGGCCCACTCCAAGTCGTTGAAAGTTGTTTCAAGTTCGGGAATAAACGGCTTTGATCCAGCATGAAACAGGTTTTCGCCCATACGCCGTCAATGGCTGCTTTGTGCTATTAATTAAGCAAACTTTCTCATCATATTGAAACAAGTAGATCACACACCATATGCATATGCCAGGCATACTGCCGTCGATCAACCTGCAAGGATATTTCTCCAAAACGACATTTCTTCTATTATTCCATGCTTACCGCATGGTATAATAGAAGAAATCTCATTTTGGAATAGTAATCGAGATCATATTATTATTATTATACATGTTTCCTTTTATTTCAGCAAGTTCGAGTAATAAAATAAAGAGAAAACTAAATTACTATTAATTTAAATAAATATAATCAATGGTATTCATTGATAGAACGAACATATTTCAGCTAATGATATTTGTTACGTTGCATGCAGTTTTCAGCATTCATTTCATGTTATCAATCTGTATCATTTAAAGAAATAACAAGAAAATGTGGACTGTCTGCACACGAATGCCCCCGGTGGCAGATAGGAGAAACAGTGGCAACCAAAATGATAAGTATTCATAAGCACAGTTATGAAGGTCAGGAGGTCAAAGTTATATTAAGGACAGCATGGATGGGTGGCATTTGTGCACAAGTATGATGTATTGAAATATTAAAGTAATCCATCAAGGGATATATAAGTTATGACCGAATTTAGAAACTCCGGCAAACTTCTTAATGTGCCGGACGGACACATGGACACACAACAAACACGAAACAACTGTGCTGTGACTATTTAAAGGGCTTACGACTTATACTTGCTAATTCTATCCAACATTGGGAGACAATTAACGATCCCAAATTTCATTTTGCTCATATACACATAACCCGAAGTTTCTGTCCGTAAGTCGCCTTGCGTAACAAACAAAACAATCGGATTAGTATGCATACATGTACACACAATAAGAAGCTACAGGCCAAGTTGCAAGTATAAACCAATTACGGTTTAAACGTTTTACCACTTTTGCAAGGCACATGACGGACAGACGGACGGACAATCGTGACGAAAACAATACAAACGTTTTTTCCATAAACTATACGCATATAGATGGGAGGTTTTACGTTATTGTAGCCTGTTTCTACGCGGTGGTAATGTATTGGCATTTCCGGGTTTTCAAGAATGAGGAATTAGCAGAATCTTTGAAGTTTGAATCGGTTAATGGCAATCCAGTTTCAAACATAAGAACCACGCCAAGAGAAAAAGTGCATTGTACCATGTGCGAAAAAATTGGAAATTCGTGTGGCCGTTATAACACAATTTTCCGTAAATGACGTCGAAAGTTGGCGAAATTTTCGCCAACTTCCGACGTCATTTGCGAAAAATGTTTTGTTTTCTACTTTATGATATTTGAACATGCACTACTGTCCCGTTCCGTCGTGAACAGATCCGTTTATCATGTTTTATGATTATCAATTTAACCACGTGCTTTCCGGAGATCTTAGACTTCGCCGGCGGAAATGACCATATACTATTAGGCTAAGTTTTTTGTAGGTATATTTCAGTAATATTTTAAAAGATTTTCGTTTGAACCTGCTAATTGTAATAGTCCATCGCCTTGATATATATCTCCCATGCATCGCATTGATGCCCATAATGCAACATAAAACTGGGTCCGAGTAGACGTGCATGTGACATTTCGCCCTCCCGCTGGTAAAAGCTATCCAAACTACGCCGTGTACCATTGTAGTCTCATGGATGCTGTTGTAGATCTATGATCTACACAGGGGCGGATCCAGCATTTGTGGAACGGGGGGTTGTCTAGTCGCGAAGGTAATTATTGCAATCTACTCCCATACCGTCCGTAGCTAGCTACGGACGGTACGGGAGTAATTGAAAGAGTTACCGTTCACAACTAGGGGGTTGTCCTATTTCTGAGCTCTTCGAAATGCACTTTTATTTGTTTTACGGCATTTAACTGGTGGTAAACTGTGATGTATGTAAACTCCGTGGCTGAACGGGGGGGGGGGTTGGAACCCCGGACCCCCCCTCTAGATCTGCCCCTGCTACACTCTCCATAGGGCTATACATGGCTAGCAATGTTCGCCATTCCATTATAGTTAATATTGAGATATTGAGTGTTAATTTAGAAATACATGTACCCGATTCTTAGACTGGGCATGATGGCCAAACGACCGGACATGTTTACTCTGTCCGGCCAAATCGTAGCATTTTTATTATTTACGAGCGTCGTCCGATTTTATTTTCTTTTATGTGAAAAATAAATCTGAAAACCCTACTTACTTTGCATGTATTATTTCTGACGAGTGTATATCTGACGAGTGTATATCTGACGAGTGTATATCCTGGTAAACTCATACAAACTTCAAGCAACAGCATTGCCAGATTCAATAGACGATTTCGACATAAATAAAATAATCTAATCACATACAGGTATTTTGCGCATCATGTTGCAATCAAGTTGATAGCGCACCTTGCTATAAATATTAATTAGCCGTACGCCAGCGGAATTAGGTTCCACTTGGCGGGCACTTCCCCTGACGTAATTGTAGTCGTGTCGGAGTCGACTCGAGCAACCGTAGACAATACAGTGGAACCTCTATAAACCGGACACCAATGCAACCTCTGTGATCTTATTTGCGATGGGTTTCTTGGTCATTTATCTCGGACGTTAATTTATGTTCATGATTACAAAGCACGCCTGATTGACAGTGGTTTCACTGTACATGGTTATGTAGCGTCAGGCGATGTACGGTTCGTGTGTCCGTGCGTTGAGATACAACCGCGGGCTTAGACAACGGAAACTATATTGTTGATCAATTTAAAAACCATGTACTTACTGTCCGTTTCGTGTAAAAATTAGTAGCATATTATGATTCTATGTACATTGCAAAAAAAATATTTGTTTCAAGACAATACATTTTTAGAAAAAAATAATAAGCATGGGTCTATTTTATTTATTGTTAAATGTTCAAATATTGTTTTATTTTATAAAAAAAAATTAATCCCGATGTGAATTTAACATGGGTGAACATGTCTATGGAGAAAATGTTAAACAGACCTTTTTAATTTTTGGAAATAATGGGAGAATGACTGCTTTGCAATCGCTAAATACCAGAATACTTCTTTTTTTACCAATATTTTCTAGTAGATAACCAAATCTGCCGTAACAGATCATATACGCATTCGCAGAGATTCCAACAATCAAAATCTGTGAATTTTCTTCCGAACCAGTTTGGCCTCCCAGTCGCGGTAACCAACAACAAGGGCCGACAACTGTTAGATATTTTACGGACGCATTGAAACATACATCATCGTCAAATTACGGTGACATTTCCAATTTCGTTCTCCCGTTTCTTGAGTCAACAAACAGCGCGGCCGGGTTTATTTGGCGTAGTAATCTGCGTCACCCCTGGGACACTGATCCAGCAGCTGAGTAAGTAGGCTGCAGCATGCGCTATCGCCAGGGAAATCGAACACATTTACATTGTCAACCAGTGTAGACGCTGATCGACATCAAATATATTAGGGATTGTAACCTGATCGGAGCAACTTATATTCGTTACATCTAGTCGCTAATATAATATGTCAGCGTCTACTTGTTTCAAACTTTGTACACATATTTTCAATACAATCGGTTAAATTCGAGAATCGTTTATGAATTCGGACCTAAAACATGGCTGTGACTGGATATATGGGGCTTATGGGATTTGTGACCAGTGTAGCTCTTAAATACACTCCTGTAGCCTTATACCGATCTATATTGCTAGAGGCATTGTGGGAGTTTCGTTAATGAAATTTCCAACAGTGCAGATCCTGATCAGACTGTGCGGATGCAACTGGATCTACACTGGTCCCAAAAACCCATAAGCCCCATTTCTTCAGTCACAGCCAAATTTATGTATTGTGTCAATGGTTAACCGGAATACATCCGAATTCCGCCAATCTACTATGAATGCTACCAGGAATACTATATGGTACATTGGAATCATCCTCATTTGTGGCTGTGACTGTAGAAATGGGGTTTATGGGTTTTACGACCAGTGTAGATCCAGATCAGCCTGTGCATCCGCACAGTCTGATCAGGATCTGCACTGTTCGACATTCCATGAATGAAACACCCGTCTTGCTTCTAACAAGCAATATAGATCATTATCAGGCTACATGAGAGTGTTATTTGATCAGGAGCTACACTGGTCACAAATTTCATAAGCCCCATTTCTCCAGTCACAGCCACATTTAAGTATTCTCCATGAATCTGAACATTGTTTAAATATTTACATTGCCGATGCGCATTGTATGTTAAAGGTGCATATCATGATTTTTCTTTCAAAATACTATAAAAAATAAAAACGTGTTTTCATCATGGCCGTGTAAAGTGTTTTAATTGAAGATATAAGACGATACTAGGATCGCTGGCTTGTTTCTATTTTCACCCATATAGATACATACATATCGGATTTCCTATCTTGTTGCGTTCAACAAGATAGAAAATCTGATACTTATGTACCGATATCGGTGAAAATTGAAACAACCCAGCAGTTCTAGTATCGTCATAAGTATATCTTCAAATAAACCACTTTACACAGGGCCACATTTTTAACACATTTTTATTTTTTATAAGCAAATATTCTGAAGAAAAAAAACCAGCGATCCTAGTATCATCATATATCTTCAATTAAACCACTTTATACAGGGCCATGATGAAAACACGTTTTTATTTTTTATATTATGTTTTCAAAAATCCTGATATGTCCCTTTAAGCCCCAATTCTGCTAGTTTCGCTTAAGCTTCGATAAATACATGAGCCCCAGGTGACGTCGTGCGACGTAGTTGGTTGGTTAAAGTTTGTTTGACGTCATTAACTGCACGCTATTTATAATTGACCGACAACGTCGCTGTTCCATGAATTGCGATAAAAATGACGTAAAAACAACAAGATGATTCTTAATTTTAGCCCCATATTGTGTTCATTTACATTTGTGAAACTATCCGAAAAATGCAATGGAAAAATGAGAAATAAAACCATGGGCTGGATCGTTTACTGTGGTTTGTAACACAGTTGATCCTTATTCGGAATCCTCGCAACCTTTCAACAGACCAAATGTCTTATGTACCACAATAGACGCAGCAGCCTATTGCTATATTACAGTGAAACCTCTCTAAACCGGACACCCTGGGGGCATCCCAGGGTGTCCGATTTAGAGAGGGTTCACTGTACTTACTTTTGTTTGTGTTTGCTGTTCATTGGATGATTACATAGCCATCAATTTCCATGTTAGTGCTTCATGGAATATGTGTTATGCGATCATGTGTGTTCATCATATCAATGAACAGCCATAAACAATGTTCCGTTCTTGTATGTTTTATTTATCTATTATTTTTTCCCTTGGTTTTAGGATTTCATATTGCATATTTGTTAATAGAAACAAAATTGCTAACCCGCTCTATATCTCTCACGAGGGTAGCAATTTAACCCAATCTCTTTAATGTAACGCATGGAAGAGTGATCTTTACAATCGGTTATCCGGCGTGTTTATATATGTTAGCGATATAAAACTGTCAAAGATGTAGCAATACATTATTAATAAAGAACATACACATGCAGACAGTGGTTATTTTACCGTGTCGAGGTGTTTATATGACATTTACATGTACATCTTGTAAATTTGAAAGCTTCATTTCGTTATGTTGAATGTTGAACAACAACTACAGAAAAGATGGCTTCCATGGGAAAATGATTTCCCTGTTCTATTATTTTTGGCAATTTACGAGTTCTACATCAAATATTATTTGTGTAAAGGTATAAAATATACAGTTTGTTTTAAATTTTGACCTACATGCAACAGGTTTGGTTATGCTAGGGTTGCTCACATTCTTGAATGGGTCAACTTGTAGCCATATCGGAGGCGAATTATTGTAGCTAATTTGTTAACTGCTATCACTATCTTTTATGTGTGTGATAAGCGTCATTTTCAGTTTTATCACATGAACATGACGTGCTGTACACCATGTCATAAACGTGATATGACACACGTGCAATAACACATGCAGCGAATTTGATTGGCTAGCCGCATCACCCTACTAAAAAGGGTTTAATCCTGATTGTCCCACATTTGAGTGTCCAGTAGTCCTGATTGTCCCACATTTGTTTTTTACAGGTAACTGGATTTTGCAGTTTTCATGCTATAGCCGTTTTTCAATGAAAGTAACATTGTATGCCAGTTATACTTGTATATATGTAAATATAAATAAAATATCATATCGAGCAGCGACTCGGCAACTTGAAGATGCGTCTGCAGACCGGGGAACTGACGATGATGGAGTACGCTGACGCCGCATCAAACCTGCTCCATATCTAGACGTCATAGACTGATATATATATATGCATACTATGTACTATGTGTGAAACTAGTTTTAAAGGTACATGCCCACGCAGTAGGCACAAAATGTTCTTTATAGGAATTAAATAAGTGTATAATTATGTCACTATTCCACCAGTTCTAACAATTACGAGTGCCCGCTATACAAATATAATCATTTATTAATTATCAATTTACTGTTAGCGACGCGCGGCGGTAACAGTCTATTTTGATAATGTGCGGTGACGACGACTTTCACATCACGTCTTGCGGTGCGCATGCGCAGTATACTACGCGCGCCAGTAGGCTTCCCAATATGTAAACAAGAATATCAACATATCGAAACGTCCAGGACGGAAATTGTATGAAACGGCGTCGGCCAAAAAAAAAGGCGAAATGTCTGAGGGAGAGGCAGTACAGAAAGAGAGAGTGGTTAATATTGGCGACCAGGGCCCGGTTGTTCAAAGCTTCAGTTAGCTTAACAGACTGTTAAATCCTTAGCATTGCTAAGGATTTAACAGTCTGTTAAGCTAACTGAAGCTTTGAGCAACCGGGCCCAGATCACCAAATGGAAAGAGTTACGTGGAGATTTAGATTTGGACTCGAACAGAGATTTTTCTTCTCAACTTCCGATACTTCACTGCGCATATCAAAGATGTGATATGATTGACCATGTCACGTGACGCGTATTGGTAAAAATAGCACGAGGTCGGAAAATACCCTTTCTGGTCGCGGCATATAAAATGCGATTTAACACCAATTAACACGCCGTAATTAAAAATAACTCGTTAGTGGGTAGACAAATGGCTCATATAAGGCATGACAGAAAATGAAAAGTAGTAGTACAGTGTAACCTGCTGCGTGGGCATGTACCTTTAAATATAACTGGAATTGGATTTATTAAAAAATCGAGACGATTCTAATGTACTGACGAAAACAGGTGTATTTTCTTGTATTTTCTTATATATGTGGTAGAATTCACTTTTTGTCGGGTCCGAACAGTACAAATGATAAAATATTGAAATATAATTGATTTGCTTTTCCCTTTTAAATACTCTGGCCCTCTGGCGTAAATAAATCAAGCCGGATTGCCCCCATACCTGGGACAATCCTGACTGATAGTTGCAATTACGTCCGAGAGTCACCTATAATTTTCTCAGTCCCATTCAGTCACAGTACAGTCCCCCAGTCCCACTCCAGCCACCCTTCACAACAGACCACAACATCCCCAGTCCCGACAATGCATCCCAAAATCAGAAAGTGGAAACAGAGCATATTCCAAATAACCCTAGGGCTATGATATTACCTGTAACAAAATCCTGATTGTCCCACATGGAAAATGACCAGATTTAACAAATGTGGGACAATCAGGACTACACCACTAAAAAGTATATCGGATAATTTCAAGTGTGAAGTCGCGTGATAAACATACTCTCAAACTCATCACCAATTGTATGCACTTTGCCAGAGGCTCGGTGTATAAATTGTACGTGACTCGTTTCATAAATCTATCACATGGAATCTCGTTTGTACGGAAGCCCATTAGGGCCACTTCACTTTTTTTTAATTTCCATTTATTCAAGATGTTTTCTTGAATTTTCAAGTGAAAATTCAAGAAAACATCTTGAAATGAAGATCTTTTCTTGAATTTTCAAGATCTTTTCTTGAAAATTAAAGAAAAGATCTTGAAAAACATCTTGAAAATTCAAGAAAAGATCTCGAAAATTCAAGAAAAGAAAAAAAATTGAATTGGCCCTAATGGGCTTCCGTACGTTTGAGATCATCCTCTGTATCATGTGAGCCTATTCACTCAGCTCACATTCTTCTTTTGTTGTGTAAATTTCTAATAAATCAGATTATCAGATTATGCCGACGAATTTTAAAAATTCAGATAAATTACATGTATATAAGACAATTCAATACTTATTGTCACAGATGACGTCAGGTGTGTAGCAAATTAATTCTATCTTCAATAAAAGTGTGTATATTTATGCTAATTTTGGTTGTATCGTCCGATTTCTTTTCATATATAATATTTTTAATACCACCATTTAACTGCACATAAGTAATGCTGCCAATATTTTTTTTGTGCAATTCACCACGAACTTGACAAACCATAAACGATCTGAAATCGTTGAAATATTTGCGCATTCACCGCAGATAAGAAAACATTGTGATGTGCACCGCAAGTGTTGAAAACAAACACTTTAATTTGACATGGCGTTACATTTCATGTGTCACTTTTAAACGTATTATCTGCAATCCACTTTGTTTTAAGTACCGATGTTTCGACGAAGTGTGAACTGGAAAAAAAACGTAATTGCTAACGAACGTCAAAGACATCAACAAAACGCGAAGAAAATATAGGATTGGCATGATAAAACTGGGTGACAAAAAGGGGCAAATTGTGTTTGTGGCCTGCGAGCTCACACTGTCTGGTTATTTCTACAATATCGTCTGTTCATTTTCGGAATAATTAAACGAGTCAGTGAAAAAAGGGGAACTATGTCCATAAAGGACATAGTTCCCCTTTTTGCACTGACCCCTTCAATATGATGTGTCTCCGTAGGAGGCTGTATTCACATGTGGAAGACTCGGACATGTGACACAAAAAAATGCCCGTTAAAAATTAAATGAAATTACCCCACCCACTTGGTCTCGTACAGTACTATGCTCTATTCAAATAGAACATAATACTGTGCGAGACCAAGTGGGTGGGGTAGTGGATTTTTTCAATGGGCATTTCTTTGTGTCACAGGTCCGAGTTTTCCACATGTGGCTGCATTGTGCTACTAATGACGGTTCTACGTAAACATGCCAATGCGTTTTGGAAATTGCCCACTTAAATATATGAAATATGAACAAAAAATGCAAATAGACTTTTCTTCAAAATAATAACAATGTGTTATGTCCAAACAAAAATTCTGAATAAGATTATTAAATTGTTTCCAAATTATAATTATGCCCATTCGGTAAGATATGGAACTATTTGATGAAATTATGTCAATATTGATTTGGAAACCAAATGGCCGCGGTGGACTAGTTATTTTACTAGTTATTATACACTCAATAAAATCAGTATTTTACGAGAGTAATATTTTTATCATTCAGAAAATGTTCATAAGTTTATTATTTAGAGCTAAAATTCTCAATTACCCAAAACACAATCTGCTGTGACTGGAGAAATGGGGCTTATGGGTATGCGACCAGTGTAGATCCAGATCAGCCTGTGCATCCGCACAGTCTGATCAGGATCTGCACTGTTCGCCATTCCATCAATGAAACACCCGGCATGTTCCTAACAAGGAATATAGATCATTATCGGGCTACAGAAGTGTGCTATTTGACCAGTAGCCGATTTCATCAAAATTGCAAAGTACGTGTATACTTATCTAGCAAAGTATACTTTGATGGAGTAATCATTTGTTTTTCCTAAAATGCATTATTTCATATCGAACTAACGACTGCATATATTCGATGATTAAAAGTATGCAGAATTATTATACTGAATTTATTACATTATCACTGCCAAAATGGCTGTGATAATGTAATACATTCAGTATAATAACAAGTAATACATTTATCCTTAAATTGAAAATTTCTCCCTCAAAAATATACTTTGCTACATAAGTATACTTTGCAATGTTGGTGAAATAGGCTACTGATGCAGGACTGGCCACAAATCCCATAAGCCCCAATTATCCAGTAACAGCCACATATAAAAACGAAATTTGATTACGCGAGCAAGTGTTCTCGCTAATGAAATTGCTAGGAAGGTATGATGGTTATCTATATTTGGCATACTCACTTTCATTTCGCAAATATTTAATTTTCTTCAAAATCATCAAAGAAATCTGCGATTTTACCACCTGTTGGTAACAAACACTACCTGAGAAAGAACCATTTTAAATAAGACACGTTACAGTAAATATTTACCCCACGTTTGTCGTGTTTTGAGTAACGGCACGTGTTCTGTATACAAAATAGTTTAAAAGTCACACATATTGAAACACTTGATATAACTATACTAGCATAGCTAAGCGTTTCGGAACATTTTCGCGAGTTGGTGTTAATAATTTTCAACGTAAATATTGAGGTTTCCGCTACTTCGCGGCCACTTGATTCGATATGATGATTTTAACACGTCCGTCGTAATAAAATGAGGCCTGGACGCGGCTGGCGGTCTGAAATTACGTGTTATAGTGTATACTATCACTGGTGCTTCACTCCGCACCGGCGTAAAATGTTACACGTCGACAAATGCACCGGTTTCCTGCGGTGATACCATTCAAGTCTACTTTGAGCTATTGCATAAAGGCATTTTCGTCTACTGTCTGTTCCACGTTTTGCTGCCGACGAACTTTTAGCCATTAAACACATTACATTTTAAAAAATATTTAAATGTAAGTACTTTTTCACCAATAACAAAAGAGTCACCCTCCCCAAAAAAACAGTTGAAGAAATTCCATCAAATACTGTTTTTATCACGAAAAAAAGATTTTCCTATGGGAATTTAACATGGGGGCTAAAAATAGATTTTTTTTTAAATATTTTTTTTATTTCCAATGGAAATGATTCTGAAGTGCTGTCAAAGCATATTGTAAATTATTCTAAAGTGCTGTCAAATCATGTTTTTGATGATAACAATGGAAAATAGAAAATAAACAGCAGACGACAAAAGAAATAAGATAGCGGTCTAAGGGTTAAGTTAATGAAATTAATTCAGCTTCGTCTATAATGGAAACCTACATGTATTTCCATAGTATAAGCATTGCACAACTAAAACAAATCCAAACATTGAAGACAACAATATAGCACAGGTTGAGACATGTATTGTCTTACAGCGCTCCAGATAAGGAATTAGTCATTGAGTATTGTCACTCCATCATTTCTGAAGCAATTGGGTGTTTCAACATTCTAATTGGATAACATACAGTGTACTGTTTACACATCAACAGACAGTAATTATTGAATAGTTTGCTTCGAAATGAAAACATGTCCTGGCATTTCATTAGAATTGTCCCCTTTGTTTTCTGCAGCATGATAAATGTACCACAAACTTGTTATTGTTTTTTGATACTCGCTTCTTCTGATTTCAATTTTCTTTTTTGCAATTTTAATTGGGTATTTAAGCAAATACGCAGCTTATCTGGAGCGCTGAATTATTCTTAGACAACTAACTTTAACCTGAATGGGCATTTTTATAAGTTTCATACTTTGCCCTTTGCCAGCAATTACTGTGTTTCGTTAAGGTCATCATAATATCATGATCAGATCGATACTACGATAGCACACGATACTACGATAGCACACGATACTACGATAGCACACGATACTACGATAGTATGATGGTGCAGGTACGATAACACGATGACGATACTGTGATATAACGATACTACGATGACGATACTACGATGCTACGTTGGCGATAGCTACAATAATTCGCCTGAGAATATCGCAGTGAGGTGGCAATTTTGTATTTTGTTTCTACGTTGGCGATAGTACGATAGCACGATAACGTTAACGCGATATAACAATACCACGGTGACGATACTACGATATAATATCGTACTATCGTTATCGTACTATAGTCATCGTAGTATCGTAATATCGTCATCGTAGTATCGTACTATCGTGATCGTAGTATCGTACTATCGTCATCGTAGTATCGTCATCGTAGTATCGTACTATCGTCTAGAATGCATATTCCAAGTGTAGGCCGATTACAGAGCAACACATACAAACTGAACATAGTTATTGAATAAACAAAAGCGCAATTGTCTCAGTGTGGTAAGCATTGAGGATATGTCATATTTGTGGCTGTGTCTGGAGAAATGGGGAATATGGGTTTTGCATCCGCACAGTCTGATCAGGATCTGCACTGTTCGCCATTCCATCAATGAAGCATACGTCATGCTTCTATAAAGCACTACATATCGTTATCAGGCCACAGGAGTGTGATGTTTGATCAAGAACTACACGTGTCACAAATCCCATAAGCCCCATTCTCCAGCCATAGCCATATTTATTATAGGAATGAATGGCCTTTTTGTGGAATTTATCGGGGCATAAACTTGGAAAAGTCGCGGGAATACTGGAAGAAACGACAAAAAATTACAATTTTCGGGGGAAAAAAATATATATATATATATTTTTTTTTTTTCGAAAATTGTAATTTGTTAAGGTCTCGTCCAGTATTCCCGCGACTTTTCCAAGTTTATATCCTCGATAAATTCCACAAAAAGGCCATTCATTCCTTATAATTCCAGCATTTGAAGTAAATTAATCAAGAACATGTGTTTATTTTCCGTTTTCTTAAGAATTATTTTAACTGCGCCTCACGGTTACGGAAAGTAGTTCGGCGTGGGAGTTTACTGGGATATAAATTTTGGACAGAGACTTGCTACGGGCCAATCAAATGTTAGGGAATTGTTTAAATATTTTTGTGCTGGAATTATTGAATAATAAGAACCGTGATTCCATTACATTGAATTGTCTCGGTGGGGGGAGACGATCGCGTCATATCATATACGATATATACCGGTAGAAACTAAGGACAAAATATTTGTACAAGAAAAAGGATTCCCGAGTTTTCATTATTTTAACTGCCCTGTTGCAACTAAGATACAATTCACACACGTTGCCGGCGCCCATGATTAATATTTTCCGTTTCGCTCATTTAGCTAAACATCTGTACGGCATGTTAACTGTCCGTATGGAGACGCCTGGTTATAGCGAATTTAGCAGCTTACCCACTCGTTACTGCCTCTGATCCGCCAGTAGACGGCGCCACGACAGATCGCACCTTGTCTACAATTGGTACCAACATTACGCGCAGATATATTTAACAAAATACCTTGGTGTTTTAAACAATTGTGCGCTCTTTTCTGTTTTTAAACCAACTCAAGTAGGACATATACGTTCTAATAATTCCAGCACAAACAAGTTTACACAATTCCCTAACATTTGATTGGTCCGTTGAAGTCTCCGTCCAAAATGTATATCCCAGTAAACTCCATGCCGAACTACTTTCCGTAACCGTCAGGCGCAGTTAAAATAATTCTTAAGAAAACGGAAAATAAACACATTTTCTTGATGAATTTATTTAAAATGCTGGAATTATAAGGAATGAATGGCCTTTTTGTGGAATTTATGGGGGATATAAACTTGGAAAAGTCGCGGGAATACTGGACGAGGCCTTCCGGCCTTCGTCCAGTATTCCCGCGACTTTCCCAAGTTTATATCCCGATAAATTCCATAAAAAGGCCATTCATTCCTATATTATTGAGAACCTGGGGACCGTTTCACTAAACTTCGTACGACTAAGATATTCGTAAGTGCACATTTAGGATCGTCTGGAAATTGAAATTGATGGATTTACATTTATTGAGCATTGGCTGCAAATAAATGTAACTCCAATAATTGTTTACAAAAAAAAGCATTGTTAATGAAATTTACGGACTATCATAATTTTGCACAAACGAACATTTTAGTCGTACGAAGTTTAGTGAAACGACCCCCATGTATGGAGATATAAGTACACATACGGTACGAAACTTTGATTGGTCGATGCCTGTGTACACCAGAAACACATATATACGTCTCTGATCGTACGATTTGTAACCTGTTCTAATATAAGATCATAGTCGAGGTTGCGCAGTGCTCTGGCTCGGCCAATCAAACTGCATGACTTCCAGTACGAATTTGGAGAACGTGCACGTAACAGTTGTATAACCATGGACCCTGGTTTGTGAAAGAAAGTCCACAAAATAAACCGAGGTCGGATGGGGAGGAGAGTTATAGAGAATATTAGTGCCGTGAATGGGAAAAAATATCTGGAAAGGCTCTGGAAACAGGATGGGCGAGGCTCTGCCGAGCACATCCCGTTTCCGTGCCGCGCCAGATATTTTTTTTCCATTCACGGCACTAACCTACTATTCTATTTATCCCGTCAACTCCTACAAATGGCTGTAAAATGCAAAAATAGTATTGACTGGATATCAGAAATGTTTCACGGCACCGTGTTTCACGGCACATACGCACTGTGTTGACGGGATAAAACCTGATATGTCACAGCTGTAAATAATATCAACAAGCGATTTAATACTTTTCGGAAAATCAGCACTACAGATGTCTATTTTCGGTTCACGTTGCATATTATCTGCTAATAATAAACTAAATTACCGACGTCCATAATTATGAAAAGCATCTTAAAAATGTATTGCATCTACACCGAGACATAGAGAGAGAATCCTTGTTCTACAGAACTGGGGCCGTTTCACTAAACTTCGTACGACTAAAATGTTCGTAAGTGCAAACTTATGATAGTCTGTAAATGTCACATTAACAATGTTTTCTTGTAAGCAATTATTGGATTTACATTTATTGAGCATAGGCTGCATATGCAATGTAAATCCATCAATTGAAATTTCTAGACGATCCTAAATTTGCACTTACTAACATTTTAGTCGTACGAAGTTTAGTGAAACGGCCCCCAGTTTTTGTTCTATATTTGCTACTTGATCTATAAATTATGAAAATAAAACTATCGCTCCTTGTAATTCGACAAAGTTCGGGGCATCCACATTGCGCATTGAGGTAAATGTCCGTGTTCGTTTTGATACAGCTCATCAAACGGGGATATTAATAACTCTGATAGATACCGACTTTAACATCAACAAATCATCGGGCCCTGATGGCTTTATTGATGAAGTCAAAGGCTAACGGTAAGCGGGTTCCGATACATTGACGAGTCACATGACCCGGCTGACGTTTACCGCTGCTTTGATAAAATATGATAAATTGGAGTTTCAACTCTCGGCCAGGGTTAACCCGAATGTTCTGTCTGTAGCGCAGAGCGACTTAGGTATGAGACACGCCATGTGATTTTGTACCTTCGGACATCTGCGTAATTTCATTAAATATGTTTACAAAATTTACAATATTGTTCATATATAAAGTAAAAATCACATGGCGTGTCTCTTATACTTACATTTAAGTCGCTCTGCGTTACAGACAGAACATTCTGTAGCCTATTTCATCAACCTATCAACACTTGATCAATCTGGACCAGTAGCCTATTTCATCAACATTGCAAAGTATACTTTAGTAGCAAAGTATACTTTGAGGGAGAAATTTTCAATTTTATGATAAATTTATTAATTTTTATTATACTGAATTTATTACATTATCACAGCCATTATGGCTGTGATAATGTAATAAATTCAGTATAATAATTCTGCATACTTTTAATCATGAAATACATGCATTTGTTAGTTCTATATGAAATAATGCATTTCAGGAAAAATAAATTATTTCTCCCTCAAAGTATACTTTGCTAGTAAAGTATACTTTGCAATGTTGATGAAATAGGCTACAGGTCAGGCCAGTGTATGTTATAGAGCACAAACTTGTACAGACAACGTATGTCCTTAGCTACAGATCATAGCAAATATAACTGTGAGTGTTAACCTGTTGCAGTACCGACTTATCTTTTGTTGTCTGATGATTATATTTTCTCTCCATATTTCTCAATGGAAACGTCTTGACAGCTGGTGAAAATCGCGTGTAATGCTACCAAAGTTGTTAAATCCGCATGGCTAAGTGCCAAAGTATATTTTTCTAAATAATAAAAAGTAAAGCAGCAGACGACACTTTATCCCGTCAACACAGTGCGTATGTGCCGTGAAACACGGTGCCGTGAAACATTTTTGATATCCTGTCAATACGACCTAATCACTGCGTATGAATATGTGCGGTGGCTGGGGTTATATTGTTGCATTTTTACAGCAATATGCGTTGACGGGATAATAGAGAATAGTAGGTTAGTGCCGTGAATGGGAAAATATATCTGGCAAGGCTCAGGAAACGGGATGGGCGAGGCTCTGCCGAGCACATCCCGTTTCCGTGCCGCGCACAGCTGGCGAAAATCGCGCGTTTAATCGCGCGTCTGGGGAAAACGAATAATGTCGTCTGCTGCTTTACTTTTTATTATTAAAAACAAATATACTTTGCCACTTGGCCATGCGGATTTAACATGTTTGGCAGCCACACATGTTAAATCCGCATGGCCAAGTGGCAAAATATATTTTTCTAAATAATAAAAAGTAAAGCAGCAGACGACATTATTCGTTTCCCCCAGAGTCTGACAATGCTCTGTAAACTCAGGCGATATTAAATAAAAACATAAAATTGAAATTTCGAGAATATTTCACCAAATAGCAAACGAACAATACGTGCAACAAATAAGGTAACCTACATATTCCTGAAATAGTTCATCGGACACTTAGAATGTGGGAACCGAAAATTTTCATCTGTTGTTCTTTGCTATTTTACATTTTCTTTCAATAAAACATGCTTGCGCAGCAGTTTAAATTATTAGTTTTGAAGGACAGAAATGGGAAATTAATATATAAACATCGGACGACAAAATTTAGCATTGTCGTGGTTAAATAGCTTACGATTAAATAATTCAATGTGGTAAAACGGCAGTGCCAATATTGTTATTCGCCAAGTGAACGTGGGTAAATATTCGAATTGCGAATTTAAAATCACACTTGTCTTGGTACATATCTAAAATCAAGTTTTCAAAACTGAAGGGGTCGGTTGAAGAAGGAGGCTAACTTCAGTAGCCTATTTCATCAAAATTGCAAAGTATACTTTTGTAGCAAAGTATACTTTGTGGGAGAAATTTTTTGTTATTTTTTTTTATTCTGAGTTTATTACATTATCACAGCCATTTTGGCTGTGATAATGTAATAAATTCAGTATAATAAATCTGCATACTTTTAATCATCAAATAGGCTGCTGGAAGGAGTTCCATAAAGGAGTTAGCCCGCTTCTTCTACTGTCGCCTTCAATTGCAATTTTCTATATATGTGAATTGCTTTAACACTATTTATAGAAGTGGGCTGCAAGAAATTAACGGCGCACCGCCAACCCCGTGGGAGTCCTGCAACCCGCCGCCCCCCCCCCCCCACCCCCCTACATACCCACCCCCACACATACCATCGTCACGGTGGAATATCAGCCCGGCACCCTGAACGGCCAAGGACTGCTGTTTCCAGTTCATCAGTGAGTCCCATAGAGACCGTGAACCTGTCGTAAATTAACGGGTACTTGTGAAACAGGCGAGCAATTATAGCAGGTGATGCAACGGAACTTTCTCGATTTATTCGAACTTTTGTAACAAACTGGCAATCCGGACATTTTATAAGCTGATCAAAAATAAAAACAAGTACTACTTGTACAATGAAGTAAACGTGGGTGGTATTTCTAAGATTGTGACCTTAACCCTTTCACCCCTAAGTAACTGAATGGGCTGCGATATGTTAATTTTGCAACCAATCCAATCATCGCAAAATTATTTTCAGGCTATTCCATTTATAAAAAGGGGATATTTGTTGTTCTCAAAAATATGAAAATTACTTTCAAACAATGCAGATCCTGATGAGACGGCTCGTTACGAGCCGGCTCATCTGGATCTGCACTGTTTGCATAAACCGATATAGCGGGCTTTCGGGTTCAAAGGGTTAAAGGTACATGCCCACTCAGTAGGCACAACATGTTATGTATAGGAATTAAATAAGTGTATAAGTGTGTCACTATTCCATCATTTCTAAAAAATTAAGTGTGGCCGCTATACGTATATAATCATGTAGTAATCTTTATTTTACAATAGTAACATAACTCGCGGTGGCATCAGGTTATTTTCATATGCAAATGCGGCATGATATTTTTTAATTATTTATACTAATTAAGGACTGACTGTATAGAATATGACCTTCTGTTCTGAATATCTATATAAAGTATATCTGACCCTGTTCTTCTTAGAGTACATGTATATTATACAGAGCATTGAGTTGCCATCTCCACCATTTTAGTTTGTACATGCTATCGGACAGTTTCACCACTTGGAGCGTTTGACACGTACAGTAAATACTATGGCAGCAAATTTAATATAAATTGGTGCAATACATCTCAGCTATATATGACGACAAGGTCCTATACATATTATTTCAGCAGACTATCTGAGTTTTTCTACCATCACTCACAAAATATACAATGGACAGTTATTCAATGTGTAAAATGTCAAACTGATGTCCTGTCTAGTATTAGAAGTACACCTGCCACAAGTAAAAGCCGTATTTACTGGCATATGCAAGTAGACAATAGTGACAATACACTCAGATAACAGCTTACAAGCCACTGTATTCGATACAGTAGATATGGTAATACATATATTTATCCCGTCAACACAGTGCGTATGTGCCGTGAAACACGGTGCCGTGAAATATTTTTGATATCCAGTCAATACTATTTTTGCATTTTACAGCCATTTGTAGGTGTTGACGGGATAAATATAATATTAGGTTAGTGCCGTGAATGGGAAAAAATATCTGGCGCGGCACGGAAACGGGATGTGCTCGGCAGAGCCTCGCCCATCCCGTTTCCTGAGCCTTGCCAGATATTCTTTCCCATTCACGGCACTAACCTACTATTCTCTATATATCTACAGCACTGTGTATTGTTCTTACTGTTACACAGTCTTTACTGAATTCTAAAACATGTTGACAAAGAGTCAACAAACCATTCATATACCCTTCATTCTATGACCAGGGGCCACACGGCCACCTAAATGAGTCACCTAAAAAATATTTTCGACAGGTTATAAAGTATGATCATTGCACATCAAACAAATAAAGACAGATACTAGATAGTAATGTCCGTTAACATTTTAAGGAAACACGGTTATCGCCCCTGATATCAATGTGGAAATTTACGTCTGATATAAAATGTATAATAATGCCAATCAATACGTGGGGTAATAATGGTGAATGAATGTTTTTATTTTGCCAGAAAATGTCATATATACAGAATATTACTAGATTAACGGACATTACTATCTAGTATCTGTCTTTATTTTTTTGATGTGCAATGATCATACTTTATAACCTGTCGAAAATATTGTTTAGGCGACTCATTTAGGTGACTCATTTAGGTGGCCGTGGGGCCCCTGGTCATAGAATGATGCATGCATAATTGCTTCGTAAATGTGATGGGATATAAGCATAACATACATGTGAACATTCTCTTCTTACTGTATCCTACACAGTGCACGGAGTTGCCATGTCAGCCAACTATCTGATTTAATTCCTACAAAGAACAGTTTGTGCCTACTGAGTTGGAATGTACCTTTAAAGAGAACGATTTATTTTACTACATGGGATACGTCGTTTAACTGTGAATTGAACATGTAATAACTAGATCTGCATGAAATATCTTCTTTTTTTCAGATTTTATTTTACTGGAAATCTTTAGGCACAGCAAGGATGTAATGCATATGTGTCTGGTCACAGGGACTACTGACGATTTATTAGATTGTACATACCATATGTTGTTGTGTGTAATTGTTTCAATCAGGGCGACCAGTATACATTCTGTTTTCTGTATCCGATTAATTTTTTTTTTATTTCTAGAAAAACTACGGCCTTATTTTCTTCCTTATTTTTGTGTGAAGGTAAACATTGTGTAGCACACGAATTTTGCACTGTTGTTTTTATTTCAGAATCATGTTATGTAAATTGATCATGAAATTGTTCAACTACCAAAATCACTGTGTTAATAGCTTTGAGAGTGGTATTAAATTTGGCACTAGGCGTAAAATGAACGTACCCCTGTCGCGTTCCAACGGGGGTCGGATACGCGTAGATTTTATGTGCATTTTTTCTCTGGCACTTGCTCCCAGGCGAGGTGCTGTCGAAATGCCCAATCCGTCACGGCTAATTTCACGATGCTGCGCCGTGAGCCACCTGCGCAGTTTGTGGGAGGAGCCTGGTGCCGTTTCCAGGCGAGTGCCTGGACGTGAGCGGTCGGCATTGCTGGGGAGGCAGTGCTCCGTTCTATGAGCACCGCCTCCACAGCACGCGTCGTGGGAAGGCAGGTCTGCTATAAAGTAATGGACACGATAACGGTCTTATCTTATCTTCGTCACTTTGGCATAGGAATAACTTCACACTATATCTACATGTTACACCAAGCATTGTGTTATGTCAAAGACAATATAAATTTGTGAGGACAATACGAGATATAAAATTGTATTAACATTTGTGTCACGGATTTTGCACTATGAAGCCTCCAAAGTTCTCTATCAGCGACATTTTGATGAGAGACCCGAGCCCACCAGCAGATCACAACAGACATTATGCAGGTATGTCGTTATTTTCTCGGTAACTCTCTCTCTCTATATATATATATTTCTTTATATATTAATATAGTTGATCTTAAATGCGTGATGATTTACTATAATTACATGAGTGTACTGATTTCATAATATGGCTTTTAATATGAAACCATTCTCAAATAGTGTAGATACTGACGAGACAGCTCGCTAGGAGCTGGCTCATCTTGATCTACACTGTTGATACAGTATGATTGGTCCGTGTTATTGATTTTCAAGAACACATTAGCATCAGCTGAACACATATACTAATTAATTAGGGTTTACATAAAATAAATATTTTTACCAGGGTAAACCCTGGTAAAAAATATTGATTTTATGTAAACCCTAATTAATTAGATTACCCTGGTAAAAATATTGATTTTATGTAAACCCTAATTAATTATATGTTTTGAGCTCATGCTAATGTGTTCTTGAAAACCAATAACACGGATCAATCATACTAGGACCAATCAATCATTATATATATATATATATATATATATATATATATATATCTATACTATTGTACTAATTGTACTTGCCATTGTAACATTGAATTTAGTTTGTATAAACATGATTCATTATAAAGACTGTTCTAATATATGATACTCATATTGAGCATTATATAGAAAATAATTCACCTGACCATAGCTTTCTGTATCCTATTTCACCAACATTGCAAAGTATACTTTTCTAGCAAAGTATACTTTGAGGGAGTAATCATTTATTTTCCTGAAATGCATTATTTCATATAGAACTAACAACTGCATATATTTGATGAATAAAAGTATGCAGACTTATCACAGCCAAATTGGCTGTGATAAAAGTAATAAATTCAGTATAATAAAAATTAATAAATTTATCCTAAAATGGAAAATTTCTCCCTCAAAGTATACTTTGCTAGGAAAGTATACTTTGCAATTTTGATGAAATTGGCTACTGGCTGTGGCATTTACTTTCTAGCTGACATAATAAATACAATAATTT
This sequence comes from Conchocele bisecta, assembly GCA_029237695.1. Taxonomy (NCBI): domain Eukaryota; kingdom Metazoa; phylum Mollusca; class Bivalvia; order Lucinida; family Thyasiridae; genus Conchocele; species Conchocele bisecta. The sequence continues at coordinate 47,437,361 of CM055265.1, read as the reverse complement.
ACAGTAGTGCTGATTTAATATGACATTTTTGCAAACCCACTATGCTATATGCATATATATGCCTCATTTCCTATGAAATCGATCGATGAGTTTAATAAATATTATAAATCATAGACATAGAATATATTCTATGTCTCTGGATAAATCTACACATTTGTGTACTAGCCTAGTGTATGAGAGCTATTTTTATGTGATAAAACTGTTTCGACCAGCCTCTATAAACGGAGACTGCTGGATTTAGATCACTGGTTCTGACCATTCATTTCAACCTGTTCGGTTCTGTTACTTTTATGTATGAAAATAGCAATGCACTGTAATAAATAGTCTAGATAAACAAATTACGAATGGAACGTTATTGTCCACGGATTATGTATAAAACATGAGACAAGCCATGTGATTTTGTACCCAAGAACATGTGCGAATTTTCATGAAATACATTCACAGAAACTGTAATAGTTTCCGTAAATGACGTCGAAAGATGACGAAATTGTAATAGCAAATGCGGAATTTAATTCCGCATTTGCTATTACAATTTCGTCATCTTTCGACGTCATTTACGGAAACTATTACAATTTCGTCATCTTTCGACGTCATTTACGGAAACTATTAAAATTTCTGCTATGAAAATTTCGCCACCTTTCAACTCTCATCTATGTCATTAATACTGAATCAAAATATAAGTACATGGTGATCAAAAAGCAAAGTAAGACTCTTGCCCGATTTTCTAGCGTGTCATACCATTGCTGTCCCCATTATAATTGGAATCAAGTGAACATTAGTCTCGGACCACAAACGCATTGCGGCTATTCCTATTATATTTACATGTAAATTGACCACCAATTATCAATAAATATAGATTAAGTTCAACTCCTATATTCGAAAAAAAATGATACGTTACATTTTGAATAATATTATACTCGTACATTAAAAGCAGTTGTCTGCATAGTATAATTACTTTTAATATTAATATTTCAATACCGTTGGACTAGCGCTCGTCAGTCGATCACTTAATTAAATGGGTGGCCTGACTATGAACGGCTATTCTTATTATAGTTTCCTTCAAGTTTATCAGGCAATGCTAGGAAACGTGTAGGAATTCCGAGGCTTGTTCTGAAGTATTCACATGCAGGAATATCTGTGGAACTTCTCTAAACCGGACACCCTGGGGAGCTCCCAGGGTGTCCGGTTTAGAGTAGTTCCACTACACGCTTATCGCATCGTCGATTTTCATTGATATGGATTTAGTAAAAAAAATATAATTAATTTTCGTAATGATTTTTTTTGTGAATTCATTCAAGTCGTTCATGCAAGATATAATTCCAGCACAAAAATATTTACACAATTCTCTTAACATTTGATTGGCTCGTAGCAAGTCTCTGTCCAAAATTTATATCCCAGTAAACTCCCACGCCGAACTACTTTCCGTAACGTGAGGCGCAGTTAAAATAATTCTTAAGAAAACAGAAAATAAACACATTTTCTTGAATTTATTTCAAATGCTGGAATTATAAGGAATGAATGGCCTTTTTGTTGAATTTATCGATTTATCGGGGATATAAACTTGGAAAAGTCGCGGGATTACTGGACGAGGCCTTAAAAAATTACATTTTTCGGAAAAAAATCAAAAAAAAAAAAAGAAATTGTTTCTGATTTTTTTTTCTCGAAAATTGTAATTTTGTATCGCTTCGTCCAGTATTCCCGCGACTTTTGTAAGTTTATACCCCGATAAATTCAACAAAAAGGCCATTCATTCCTATAATGACTGATATTCCAAATCGACAAGGGAGGTGAGGCGATTCCAGAGCCGGGTGCCATCATCAGATATTTATTACAGATACCATCGACATGTAATTTATGTTAAGCACGGCAACTTATATAGGATTAATGTTGACATGACACCCACTGACTTCATAAACAACACTATTCAAATCGCACAAGCATACACGCTTATTATGGATGGAACTTATCACAAATGTCTTACTAAATAGTGGATGTCAAGCGGTAGAGCCTGATCTTGTACATCCAATCGACGATCGCGGCGAAGGGCATATACACTTTTTGTCAGAAAGCTAACTTCCGGATGAAGCTATAATAGTTTATGTATTTTATCACTGAATGAAATCAGATACAAATCAGTATAACGGCACCTAAAACTGTTCAAGTGCCCCACTTGAGTTATTAAAAGATAAACTCTCGGCATCGACATTTTCCCAGCTCCAAATATATTAGAATATATATATATGACGTAAGACGAGAACATAATACATGTCATTTTCTTGCGACCGGTACAACACGATTGCATCATACGCACCATGCAGTCTCATTCGTCCGGAGCCCCGCATGGCGACATGGATTTTTGTTTATTAATTCGTTCCAACGAAATAACAATTCGTTCCTTCAATTTAACAATTCGTTCCCTCGAATTAATAAATTCGTTCCCACGATATAACAATTCGTTCCCTCGAATTAACAATTCGTTCCCTCAATTTAACAATTCGTTCGAATTAACAATTCGTTCCCGCAATTTAACAATTCGTTCCCACGAAATAACAATTCGTTCCCACGGGAACGAATTGTTATTTCGTGGGAACGAATTGTCCACGGGAACGAATTGCTAAATTGAGGGAACGAATTGCTAAATTGAGGGAACGAATTGTTAAGTCGTGGGAACGAATTGTTAAATTGAGGGAACGAATTGTTATTTCGTGGGAACAAATTAATAAAAACAAGAAATGCGTCTGTCGAACGCGGATGCCACCTGCAGCATATTTGAGAAATTGTGACAAAGTGGTTAACCGAAAAGTGTGACGGACGGACGGACAGACGGACGCCCGGACGCCCGGACAGACGGACGGTCCAAACACTATATGCCACCCGTTTCTTCGAAACCCGGTGGCATAAAAATAATCCTACGTCCCCTGCGGGGCTTCGTTGTTTCGCTACAACTGTGAGAGAAATCTGGCTGATCAGGGTATACACATCCACACATGTAATTGCACATCAAACCTTTCGGGTTCAATATTGTAAATAAAAATGTCCCCGCTCTCGGACCATCAAGTTGGCCCTTTTTGTCATGACGCGTAACATGCGAACAGACACGTCTTGGAATGTAACGAGCCGTCTCATCAGGATCTGCAATTTCTTAGGGTTGGCCGGGTTAATAGCAATGAAAATGCCATCTCAGAAAGCAGTACATGGTACACCGCGGGATGCGTGAAGTGCATGATAAGTGGAATCACGCGCAATTGAGTGGAATAAAGTGGAATAAAGCCAATCGAGGTTTCATAATCTGAGAGACGGACTTGATTCTCAAATTTGACACGTTATTACACAATTATGATGCTACATGTACATTTAATTTTAAAGCAGCGACCCATCCTCTCCCAATCCACAATTCCATGTAAACGGACTTTTGGTAATTTCCCCTATTGAGGTTTCGTGCTTTATCTAAACAATGGCGGCAATATTGCAATAAATAACAGGAACCACAAGACATTTGATAATTCACATATCAATGTTACTATTTCAGTATTATTAGTATTTATTGTTTATTATTAATAGTACATGTATTATCATTCGTATTAGTATTAATATTGTTTGTATTATTATTATTATTATTATTATTAGGTACGGTACTATTATTATTAGTATTATTATTATTATTTTACCCATATTACCATTTGTGATAAAACGATAGAACCGCTGCAGACAGGTTAGCAGGCATGATGATGTCCATTAAACTTTGTTTGTTATCATTTAGTTCACCATGCTGCTGAGATAACGATAGTGGGCATGCACATAATTGGCCCTCAGCTGAGAAACGGGACCTAACTCTGTTTGGAGCAGATCCAGAGTCTGTTTCGCATTCTCATAGTCGCAGCGCTCCAGATAAGCTGATAAGACCACACATATAGCATATTTTCTTACTTTTCCATGAAAACACATCTTGGTATTTCATTAGAATTGTCTCCAAGGAGACAATTCTAATGCAATACCAAGATGTGTTTTCATTTAGAAGCAAACTATTCAATAAGTGTGGTCTGCTGATGTGTAAACAGTAGTGTGATTCTATTTGACACAATTACAATTTTGAAATACCCAATTGCTTCAGAAATGATGGAGTGACAATACTAAATTACTAATTCCTTATCTGGAGCATTGTAGTCGGATTATTATATAAATCTAATGCTGATGACAGAACGGTTATTATTGGGTGGATTAATGGCGTACAGCATAGACCCTGACCCGACTGCGCTAGGTCTCACGGGACACTGGGCGGCTAGCTTTAAAAAGGGGGTGAACGATTTTCTATATACTTCACTACCGACTCTGCAAGTTACACCAGTGTGTCTAGAAAAATAGGTTTATGCATATTTCTTGACTTTGGGAGGCTTGACTAGGTGCATTTGTTTTTAAAGTATTTCATAATTCTACGAAACTGAATGTTAGCTCCGGTTGATTTTGCCATCTTGTACAATGGCGCATGCTATGCTGTCTCGCCGGTACGGTTTGGCGTCAGAATTTAAGGTATTTTTCGAGCATTTGTAGCGAAAATTTGAGGTGGTTATGGCCCCGCTTCTTTGGAATCATTTTCAGGAAATTGTGTGGTGTTACAAGTGATAGAACAAGACATAACAAAGTCTCTGTGCCTCATGTTTTCATGAAAACAATTCCAACAAATTCAGTCGTATTGAAATTTCTTGCCAAAAATAAGTGGGTGGGGTAACTTTGTAAACAATTAATTAAACACATCTGATGCGGTTACTGCATTTTTATTGTGGCGCGCGATTTGTACGTTCATTTGCGAGTATTTTTCAATATTTGTCGCAAGAGCCTCCTCAACTGATTGTGAGAGGCGGTGATTTTTATAAGTCTCCCGCCGCCCTCAGAAAAGAAGTGAATTTTGGCTATTTTCAACCGTCCCGTGATGTCCTAATGCGCAGTCTGATCAGGGACTACGCTGTTCGCAAACGCTACATAATGCCCCTTTCACCAGCATGCGGCCTACTTCGGATATTATGCTCCATATGATCCGAATGATTCGGTAGTTCAAAGCGAGTCTGTATACAGTAGACGATGCTGATCTGCGTTTCAGTGGACCTCGATATGTGCTTAGGTCATAGCAGGCATTCCGCGGCCAACTAATCCGCCATCAGACCGTGTCTGCAGTGACAAACGAGCGTTTGAATACATTTGTACATTGCATAACACGTCTGCTGTTAACCGTTATTTGCCGCCTCAATGGAATTGTTTAAATATTAAAGCTCTGTAACGGACATCAATGGAATTGTTTGGCTATTTGCATCAATATATACGGATGGACTATGATAACACGATTAAATCGACTACTATGCACGTTCTGGTTTGGCTTTCATTGATCAGGCGCGGATCCAGGCGGGGCGTGTCCGGCGCACGTCCCCTCTAAAATTAGTCGAGTTTAGATTTTAACCAATTTTATTTTCGACGAAAGATCTGATTATTTCCTTATTTATCATACAGAGCCATCATTCTGGGTTCCATTTCGCTACTATGCTTAAAGGTACATGTCCACTCAGTAGGCACAACATGTTCTTTATTGTTCATCATCTGAGACATTTTCTGGAAAAAATAAACATTCATTCACCATTACCCCACGTATTGATTGGCAGTACCATACATTTAATATCAGACGTAAATTTCCACACTGATATCAGGGGCGATAACCGTGTTCCTTAAAATGTTAACGGACATTACTATTTATTATTTGTATTTATTTTTTGATGTACATGATCAAACTTTATAATCTGTCGAAATATTATTGTTTCAGGTGACGCATTTTATTCGTATAAATAATTAAAAAAAAATATCATGCCTCATTTGCATATGAAAAATAGCCTGATACCGCCGAGAGTCACGATCAGTAAAATAAATATTACTAAATGATTATATCTGTATAGCGGCCCTCGTCATTTTTAGAACTGGTGGATAGTTTCACAATTATACACATATTTAATTCATATAGAGAACATTTTGTGCCTACTGAGTGCGAAAACATTGTTCCGCGAGGTAAAAACATATAAAAATGGCGCCATTGATGATAACAGATACATGCTATCACAATTTAGACAATAAAGATCACAACAACACCAAATAATTTGTGTGAGAAATAAAATGTAAATAATCGAACTCTCTTTTTGGGGCTTTCATTGGGACGATAAACATGTAGTCACATGGGAAATTATCCAGAACTTTCTGGCGTTTACGCAGGGTCGTTAGTTACAACCGTAGTCTTATAAATATGTTACCTAATTTGGAAAAGCACGAGTAACTTCCCTTAATCCTGCTTCCGGGGCATCATCGGTGTTGGAGTTGGCGGTGTTCGTTGGCTGACGTCACGTTGCTTGCCACTAAGCAACGTGACGTCAAACCGACAAATCCCACCAATTCTAACGTTAAGGGCACGGATATTATTCTTGGTCATAATGATGGAATGATTCTGTATCTTCAGGTGAACACAATGAGACAACCCTGGACTCGATACCCACGCCGCCACAGACGCCGGAGCGTGACGTCGACGCCCATGACAACGCCGCCATTGGCCACGTAGATCCGTTACCATGCCGACCGACCAATGGTGACGTCAGCAACAAACGGAAACGCGATCCGATTGGACAAATACTAGATAACCTATGCAGTAAATCCGATTCTCTAGAATCCAGCGCATTCTCTCCGATTGTGACAAGTTCATCATCGCAGTTATCTCCCTTGTCCGTATTATCGGAGTGCGAGAGACGCTCATTTCCAACGTCACCACTGACGTCACATTTGCCGTACAGTGGCGCGGGTCAGGACGTGCTGTCTCCCGTTCACCCGTCACTGGAGCAGCTGCAGTATCTACACGCCCAGCAACTAGCACAACAACAACAACACCAGGCGGCGACCATGGGGTTGTCTCCCTTCCACGTGAACCCGGCCCTGCAACAACACTGTCACAACGTGCAGCTACTCCGCGAACAACAGGCGCACTTGATTGCGATGGAGCAGGCCAGCCAAAGACTCACTGCCGCAAACACGGACTCATTGGCCCGCTCAGTACACCCGGCCCCCGACAACGCGTCATTGCCGCTCTGGATGGCCTGGCTCAAATCCTCCAGTGAGGAGAATGTGATGTCATATCCGGCCAAACAATCACGCATTCCGCCACCTCCGCGATATCAGTGCGATGCTTGCAAAAAGAGTTACTCAACATTCGGCGGTCTCTCGAAACACAAACAATTCCACTGCGTGAGCCATGTGAAGAAAGAATTCACGTGCAAGTTCTGTGAGAAATCGTACGGTTCCCTAGGCGCGTTGAAGATGCATATCCGGACACACACGCTGCCGTGTAAATGTAAACTCTGCGGGAAGGCGTTCTCGCGGCCCTGGCTGCTTCAAGGTCACGTGAGAACACACACGGGCGAGAAACCGTTCACGTGCCCGGCGTGTGGGCGGGCGTTCGCGGACCGCTCGAACCTGCGGGCACATCTACAGACACACTCAGACGTGAAGAAGTACGGCTGTAAACACTGCACGAAGACCTTCTCGCGGATGTCACTGCTTGTGAAACACGCCGATGGTAGCTGTGTCGGCATTCGGCGGTGAGCCGACGGGCACGTCACGTGACCAGATATAGACCCTTGATCATTTTACTGTGACTATGGTGCGTAATGTACGTCATGTGCACATATTATTTAGGCCTGTTTCTACCTACATTTTTCTATTGGTATCTCGGAAACAACCAGCACAGGGATTCGGGTTGATTCTGCCTTCTTTGATTATATCGCTAAGATGGTAGGATTTATGAACCGAAGCACATACATACACTCCAAGGGGCCGTTTCACTAAACTTCGTTCGACTTTAAATGTTCGGATCGTCTGGAAATTTCAATTGATGGATTTACATGTATTTATATATCAATTGCAATAAATGTAAAATCAATACTTGTTTACAAGACAACATATTAATGTGAAATGTACAGACTGTCATAATTTTGAACTTACCAACATTTTAGTCGTACAAAGTTTAGTGAAACGGCCCCCAGAACTTATGCAGTATCTCCTGTCGACAACGCCATCCTCACAGCTGTAGTCTTTTCTGAGTTAATTCGAGAAAACATACTGAGTTTTCTCGAAATAACTCAGAAACACAGGTGGATAAAGCGTGACAGGGATGATATACTGGTTAACAATTATTAATTATATTAAAAGCCAGCAGTAAGTAAGTGAAATAAAAATTGCCATGAAACCAAAAAAAAGCACCTCTAAGGGCTTTTACAAGGCGATTTTTTTGGTTTTATAATAATACTCTTTTAGAGGTTATTTTTTGGTTTCATGGCATTTTTTATGTTTCCGACATTCTGCTTGTTTAACCATCTTACCATCTCTGCCACGCTCCGAAACAGCTACATGTATGCGGTATTTATGGAAATGTAGAACGAAGCTGGCGAAAATAACAGGACTGCGTGACATACATTACCCACAATGTTCACCACTTCTCTCATCTCTGCAGTAAGAATTGTCTTTCTATATCATATACGGACACATACCCCAAATAGTGCTAACTACATGTATATAGTCGGTTATTTATTCACGTCCATGTTCTAGACTGTCGTGTCCAGCAGTTGACGGAATAAGCCCCGCCCAGAACAACGGACTGTCGATTGCCGTCCTAAACATAAAATGATAACTTCCGACAGTGATTGCTATAACTGCTGATATTGATCGCATAAAACGAATATGCACAACTGCGTGTACTTGACATACTGTATGTACATGAGAAATTGTATGCACTTCAATAAAATAGTACTTGTAATTTTAGTTATTTTTATCATACAATAACAGGAATCAACAGCCATATTCAGGCCGCCGGTTGATTACAAGATACCTTACAGTTGATACAAGATACCTTACAGTTGATACAAGATACAAGATACCTTACAGTTGATACAAGATACCTTTCGCGACCAGCGTAGTCCCAGACCAGACTGCGCATCCACGCATCCGCGCAGTATGGTCAGGGACTACACTGTTCGCCATTCTGTCATTGAAGTATGTTTACTGCCGCCACCAACATGATTACATCATGATCCTATTTTGGGAAAAATGAGCATGACATGTGCAACAATTTCCGATTCTATTGCTGCACATGTCACGAGGTCTCTTTTGTCACCCGGCGGTACAGCAGTGATTTGAATTAAATCTGATGGCGTAATATAAGTGCCAAACTTCAAGTAGAAATGTCTTTACGAAAACGTATAACGGCATATGCACTGTATATAATTAGACAACAAGCTGCACGTACAGTTTTGAAGACACTAATATTCAATAATATGTTGGTTTTCGCTTCATGCACAGGAAAGAACCAATATCGATACACATTCAAGTACATGTATATATTATCAGAAACATGAATTGATTCAATCCAAAGATCTCCCTTGCTTATCACATGTTCTGATAGTATGTACGTTTGTACTTGCATGTCGTCAATTAAAATGGTGCGATCATTGATACGTGCATATGAATTTACTGTGCACTGGGTCGAATATTGATAGGCCCTGGATTTTGTACCTAAGAACATGTGCTATTTGTCGTGAAATATATTTACAGAAATTGTGATATTTAAAAATAAATAAATTAGGTTTTAACATATTTATTGTCCCCTGTCTACTGAATAGAAATCAGTGTCCTATTATTGTTTAAGAATGTATGGTCGAGTAGCACAGTAGAATCGTACCTAATATGAGAGCTAAATTTACGATATTTTCTGTACATGACGACGAAAGATGACGAAATTTTCATAGCAAATGCGGAATTTCTTCAACTTTAGACATCATTTCTGGAAAGTGCAAATATTTTTCATTAAAAATCGCACACGTTCTTAGGTAGAAAATCATATGGCTTGTCTCATATACTGTATATCTGAGACACGATGCCTATAACCATCATAGTATATCTGAGACACGGTTATAAACTCCAACCTGTATCATACAACCGTGCTAGACACGATGCCTATAAACTCCAACCAGTATCTGGACACTCCTATAAACTCCAACCAGTCTCATACTGTATCTGAACGGTACAACCGCGTGCTATAAACTCCACCAGTCTCTATGTATATCTGAGACAACCATCTATAAACTACCAATCCTAGTCTCATATACTGTATATCTGAGACACGATGCCTATAAACTCCAACCAGTCTCATATACTGTATATCTGAGACACGATGCCTATAAACTCCAACCAGTCTCATATACTGTATATCTGAGACACGTGCCTAAAACCCAACCTCATACGTATCTCAACCAGTGACAGATCCTATACTTCCCATATACTGTATACTGAGACACGTGCTATAAATCCAACCAGTCTCATATACTGATCACGGATGCCTATAAACTCCAACCAGTCTCATATACTGTATATCTGAGACACGATGCCTATAAACTCCAACCAGTCTCATATACTGTATATCTGAGACACGGTGCCTATAAACTCCAACCAGTCTCATATACTGTATCTGAGACCGTGCCTATAAACTCCAACCATCTCATATACGATATTACACGTGAGACACGATGCCTATAAACTCCAACCAGTCTCATATACTTAGGATATCTGAGACACATGCCTATAAACTCCAACCAGTTCCTCATAACGTAAATCTGGCGACACGATTGCCTATAAACTCCCAACCATTCCTCAATATACCGTATATCTGAACACGGTGCCTATAAACTCCAACCAGTTTCTCATATACTGTAATAATCTGAGACACCCATGCCTATAAACTCCAACCATCTCATATACTGTATATATGAACCAACGTCCTATAAACTTCCAACCAGTCTCATATACTGTAATATCTGAGCACGGGCCTATAAACTCCAACCAATCCTCATATACTGGTATATCCTGAGACCCACGGTGCCTATAAACTATCCAACCAGTCTCATATACCTGTATAGCTGAACACGGTGCCTATAAACTCCAACCAGTCTCAAATATACTGTATATCTGAGACAACGGTGCCTAAAAAATAAAACTCCAACCAGTCTCATATAACTGTAATATCTGAGAACACGGTGCTATAAATTCCAACCATCTCATATACTGTAATCTGTAACACGATGCTTATAAAAACTCCAACCCCTCTCATATCTGTATATCTGAGACACGGTGCCTATAAACTCCATCCATCCTCATATACGGTATAATCTTGAGACACGATTCCTATAAACTCCAACCATCACAAACTGTATAAATCTGAGACCAACCGGCCTATAAACCCAACCAGTCCTCTATACTGTAATAACAGAGACACGGTGCCTATAAACTCCAACCAGTCGCTATACGTATACTGAGACACGATGCCTATAAAACTCCAACCAGTCTCATATACTGTATATCTGAGACACGATCCTATAAAACTCCAACCAGTCCTCATAAATACTGAAATAACCCTGAGACCAACGTGCCTATAAACTCCAACAAGTCTCATATTCAGTTATATCTTGAGACACGAATGCCTATAAACTCCAACCAGTCCTCATATACTGGTATATCTGAGACACGATGCCCTATAAACTCCAACCATCTCATATACTGTAAATCTGAGACTCGATGCCTATAAACTCCAACCCAGACTCCCATATACTGTATATCTGAAGACACGGTGCCTATAAACTCCAACCAGTCTCATATACTGTATATCTGAGACACGGTGCCTATAAACTCCAACCAGTCTCATATACTGTATATCTGAGACACGATGCCTATAAACTCCAACCAGTCTCATATACTGTATATCTGAGACACGGTGCCTATAAACTCCAACCAGTCTCATATACTGTATATCTGAGACACGATGCCTATAAACTCCAACCAGTCTCATATACTGTATATCTGAGACACGGTGCCTATAAAGCCTCCCAACCAGTCTCATATACTGTATATCTGAGACACGATGCCTATAAACTCCAACCAGTCTCATATACTGTATATCTGAGACACGATGCCTATAAACTCCAACCAGTCTCATATACTGTATATCTGAGACACGGTGCCTATAAACTCCAACCAGTCTCATATACTGTATATCTGAGACACGGTGCCTATAAACTCCAACCAGTCTCATATTCTGTAATATCTGAGACACGGTGCCTATAAACTACCAGTACCAGTCCATCTGTATATACGACTGCTATACTGCACGTCCTATATACTGTATATCTGAGACCGTGCCTATCCCACAGTCTCAATAAAATGTATATATCTGGAGACAACGTGCCTATATAATCACTGTCTCATCTGTATACTCAACGTGCTACGAAACCGTCTCATATACTGTATAAATCTGTACAGATGCCTATAAAAACTCATACTGTCTTATAAACTGTATCTGAGACACGGCCTGTATATACGCACAGTCTAATAGTATATATGAGCTCGTGCCTATAAACCCAACCAGTCTCTATATGTATATGAGACACATGCGATACTCATCTATATACTGTATCCTGAGACTCGGTGCCTATAAACCTCCACCAGTCTCATATACTGTATATCTGTGACACGATGCACTCCAACCAGTCTCATCTGCTGAGACGATGCCTATAAAACTCCAACCAGTCTCATATAAATAACTGTATATCTGAGGACACGGTGCCTACTCCAACCAGTCTCATCTGTTTATCTGAGACCAGGTGCCTATAAACTCCACCAGTTCATATTACTGTATATCTGAGACACGGTGCCTATAAATAAACTCATCCGTTCATATAAACTGTATATCTGAGACACGGTGCCTATAAACTCCAACCAGTCTCATATACTGTATATCTGAGACACGGTGCCTATAAACTCCAACCAGTCTCATATACTGTATATCTGAGACACGGTTTGCCTATAAACTCCCAACCAGTCTCATATACTGTATATCTGAGACACGGTGCCTATAAACTCCAACCAGTCTCATATACTGTATATCTGAGACACGATGCCTATAAACTCCAACCATGGCCTCGATATACTGTATATCTGAGACACGGTGCCTATAAACTCCAACCATGGCCTCGGCTATCAGAAACCCCAGTTTGACGGCAAAAACTATGGTTTCTGTCGCCAAGTCCACGATGAAACCAGGGTTTAAGAAAACTATCATTTGGAATTGCGATTGGCAGTTTTATCCAAAAAATATGGTTTGATGAGTCTAATCTAGTTTAAACTATAGACCATGGCTTCGTGAAGTATGGTGCATTTGGCTTACCATAATCAACAATTGTTGAGAAGACACTGAATGGACTCGGCGCATATAGGAAGAACGATCGCCATATTCTAAGGCGCGGGAACATATTACCAAGTGGTGCATACAAACCAGGAGCCGTGTTTAGTAAACTTTTCTGAGTCCGTACTCTGTTCTCATACTCGAAATCTGGAAGTTTGATTGGTCGATGCTGAGCTGTGCGAATACGAATTTGGAGAATGCGCTCAGAAAGGTTATACGTACCTCCCCTCCCCAGACCTTGTGTCCGTTTCACTAAATTTCATAGATGAAAATGTACGAAGATTTTGATGAATTTGCTTCTCACATTAACATGGTTGTATAATGCAAGCATTGTCTACCTATGTGTACATACTATATCTTTAAATGTGGTTATGACTGGAGAAATGGGAATTTTGCGACCAGTGTAGGTCCAGATCAGACTGCGCAGATCAGGATCTGCACTGTTCGCGATCCCATCAATGACACATTCGCCACGCTTCTAACAAGCAATTTACATCATTACCAGGCTACATGATGGTGGTATTGGATCAAGAGCAAGACTGATCACAAATCCCATACGCCCTGTTTTTTCAGTCACAGTCACATATGCGAGCGTATCCAGAGAAACTGTTACTGGCTCTAAAAGTCTTTACTTGTGGTGTGGGCTATCCGGCCCTACAATTCTGTTCCACGTTTTGCTGCCGATGAACGTTTGAACATTAAACACATTTAATATGGGGGCTAAAATAGATTTATTTTAAATAATTTTGGAATTTGTGGACCGATTTTAAAAATCTAACTTTTGTTTTCTTAGTTACATCATTTCCAAGCTATCGAGACAGGATTCGTAGTCAATTTCCAAAAAAAAATATTGACTCCTCCTCCACCTCTTCCACCTCTTTTTCCCCCATGTTAAATTGCCATAGGAAAATAGTTTTTTTCGCTATAAAATCAATATTTTATGGAATTTCATCAAACAAATGGTGAAGTTTTTGTTATTGGTGAAAAAGTACTTACATTTAAATAATTTTTAGATTTAATGTGTTTAACAAAAGTTCATCGGCAGAAAACGTGGAACAGACCGGCGGTAGTGATATGCTGTCGACCCTTCATATTTTAGATATTTCTGAACAAAGGGCAAACCTTCTGAATTTCGATTACTTTCACCCTGAAACCATGTTTAAACAGGCTTACTTTTTTTTTGTATCTTCCTCAACCAAGAATTATGCCACATTGGCATGTACAAATGTCTAACTATAGCAATTCTAAAAACGCCGGCACTTTCAAGTATGTTCTAGACTGATACCCGCAACTGCTAATATAAATTTCAATGTTTATCAGACGAACTTCACACAGGTTGGCGGATTAGCTCAGTTGGTAGAGACTGCGTATCTGGAGACCCCGGGTTCGATTCCCAACTCGACCCGCTCAGAATGGCCGATTCGGAGTGTCCTTGGGCAAGACAACTTCGTGCTAGCCTAGTCCTATCGGATGGGGACCTAAATAGTCGGTCCCGACATGCAAGGCCATCGAGCCAGTGCCGTCGTTAAATAAAAGATTTGCATACGAACTTCTTAGTCAAGCCGGCCCCTATGCAGTAGTCGTTCTATAATGAGGGATCCTAGCTAGTTATTTCCCTTTGCGAATATATTTATAGAGATCCGGCCCCATGCTGTATTTACCGGTAAGTTGATTTCTTACTGAAAAACATAAAAAAAAAATGTTTTGCAAACAGAGTAGACCCAGATCAGACTGCACATATGTGCAGTCTGATCTGAGTCTACACTGTTTGCAATATAATTAATAAGTGTGAAAATATGAATTAACAAATAATGCAGCCCCGGATCAGATTGTACAGCTATATCTATATAGCCCGTGAGCCAATAACCGAAACCCTCCCCCCCCCCTCCTGTGGGATTTTTGCAGACATATATTTCCTGAAACTACATTCAATTATGAGTGTTAATCCGTTGTCTGCGCTCTGTAACCCGATGGATGAACATATGGCGTCATTTTCAAGTATGTCACCCTCGGTATTTTTAGTATCTTGAAAAATCGCATTTCTTAATAAAAATTGCCTAACTTATATCCTTTTGTTCGAATAAGATGGTATTTTCGTACGTTTTCCGAGATTTTGAACACCATGGAATAGAATAATATACAATTGAAATAAATTTGACAATCTAGAAGTCCTATTTTACAGGTTTTATTACCCCACCCACCCAATTTCAATGGTAAAATATACATGTTAATAACTTTATGAAAAGTTGGCGTTTTTTCATTTTATCAATGTCAATGTAGTCTAGTAGGGCCAATTGAACATATCCAATGTATATACGTCGACTATTTAGTGTCTACCACAAAATATACAAAGTGGAAAATAACGTATTTTCGACCATTCCCCACCCACTCATTTTACAATGGCAATTTAACAGGTATGTAATATTATGCAATTTAACAACATTATAACCGCTTACTATGGATTGAAAACAACTAAAATATATAGCATTATTGTCCATACTTACTAAATATACTATGAGCCCGTGTTTTCGTCCGTCTGTACGGACATTTCTCAAATAAAAATTGACGGTACCGATTTTGAAATATATCCGAATATTCAAACATTTCGGGGCACTAGATCATTATCGGCAACAGTAGTTGATCTACAACATTAATAATCTCGTTATAGTGGCGAGACAATCCTCACAGCATCGGGCAAGATGAAACACAATAGGCAAAAACTGAATCCACATATAATACAATTCAAGAGGCAACATACATCATGGTTTACAGTATTCAACTTGCAATACAAAATATTCTACATGTTGTTCAAGTCAAAACATCGCACCTGTGGCGAGGCAATCCTCACAGCATCAGGCAAGATGAAACACAATAGGCAAACACGTAATCGACATATAATACAATTCAAGAGGCAACACATGTCATGATTTAAAGTATTCAACTTGCAATACAAAATATTCTACATGTTGTTAAAGTCAAAACATCGCACCTGTGGCGAGGCAATCCTCACAGCATCAGACAAGATGAAACACAATCGGCAAAAACGTAATCCACATATAATACAATTCAAGAGGAAACACATGTCATGGATTACAGTAATCAACTTGCAATACAAAATATTCTACATGTTGTTCAAGTCAAAACATCGTACCTGTGGCGAGGCAATCCTCACAGCATCAGGCAAGATGAAACACAATATACAAACGTTCCAGCCACATAATACAATTCAAGAGGCAAAATACATCATGGTTTACAATATTCAAATTGCGATCGTCACAACATCAGGCAAGTTATGTGAAGTTCTAATTGTGAGAGTAGGTTAAGATAAATCCAGACTAGTCATACGCGTCATCAGTGTCAAACATGGCATCACGTAGGCTCTCTGCTTCAGGATCATCAGTATCAGGTACGTCATCCCGTTCCTCTATTAACAGATCAACCATTTCACTTGGCAGGTGATCTCAGCATTGTTCCAAATGAGCGTTTGATAGTTGGCTCTTGCTACATGCATTTTCAGTGACGATCTGCATGGTGGTAAAAGGCTCAGGTCAGCCCCATTGTACGTCGAAAGAAGATCGCCAGACCTGGGGCTACACTTTTGTAGAAATAGCTCCATTCGTAGCTTGTTGATATCTGTAATGTCTGATTTGTTGTACAGCAAGCATACAAAGTGTTCAAGCGTTTGAAACATTTGAGACATTCCCAACTTCTGGAATGGAAGGCTTCAGTAAACTCTGGATGCCGCTGGAGTGTTTTCAAAGGAGTAACTTTACCACGCCGAACGAAAGCACTTGTTCTATCACAGCCTGTAAAAGCATGGAGTGCAGGCAATGCGAAACACAGTTCAGTTCCTATGTCTCAAATGACACCATGTATGTCAACCAGCCGCCTCTTGTTCCCAACTCCGGTATCTAACAGCAGTTGTTGTTTCAGCGTCTGTCCGAATTTCAACATCAAAACAAACACATCCGTGTCTGGGGATCTCACAATAATGGTGCTGTTCTCTGGTGTCTGCAGTGCATGGTACGCACAATGCAGGATTAGCCGTGTATCCGCCTCCTCTTGCGATGAGTGCAACTCCTTTATCTCAACAGTTTGTGTAGTCTTACCATCAGTGCTAGTTAGCTGCATACATTGATCCCCGCTTACAAACTGAATAGTCTTGCCGATCAGCTTTGGAGCGTACTTATCTTGCATCCATTCAGACATGAGAAGTCTAATTAGTTGTGTTTTGTTTGAATTGTTTGACAAGAACAGTTTCCAATCTCGTGGAACATTTGTGAGAGGTCCTTTTATAATGTATGTCTTTGATGTACCCCTGCGTAGTCGCTCAGATGCTTTTATTGACAAGTCTTGGTATGTATCTGTCACAAAATCTACACGCTAAACTTACGGGAGCTGATGATATATGTTATCTGCAAGATCCGCGAATGTGTTTGGCAAAGCGGTCTGCATGTGTAACAGTGCATTGCCGTCAATAATATAGCTCACTTGACCCGTCGGAGGTACATCAACACTATGTGATTGTCTTCAAGCTGGTGCATAAGTTTAGCTTTATCTGTTTTTGCTGGCGAGCCATCCGCAGTGGCGAGCGACCATGGCACAGGTCCCAATGGGTAGCTAAGCACCTTTTCCATGTCAATGTTGTGTTTGAGAGCAAGAAAAATTAGCTGCCCAAATATATTTCGTTCAGCTACTAACTCCTTTGTCTTTCTCTGCGTACCAGTGAGCTTCACAGCTTTAGCGAGTGATGCAAATGTTTTCAGGTGCAACTGTTTTATTGGTGCATGAAAGCTGACTGACTTTTCAACAAACCGCTCCTGGACAAACCGCGCAAACCTTTGTTTTCCTGTCATTTCTGCAGAGAGCAGATCGTCAACATCTTTAGGAGCTGGCGCCCCTGAAGATATGCAATAGAGCGATTCATCTGATACTTCAAACGTATCTATAAAATGTCCTATTGTATTGATAATTTTCTTGACGTCTGTTTCACTTCTGGATATTTCCGAAGTTCGTGTGTCCTTGTGTGAAGACTGTTCATGCGCGTTCATATCAGCCAGTTCAAGCGTAGCATCCATGTAGCTAGCTCGGAAGTGTCTCGTCATACACCATCTGTAGTATGCTGCATAATTGCGGCTGAAACCTATGATACCTCCGTGTGACTTAGCATGGCGATTGATGGTTTGCTCTATTGTGATATCCACGCCATTTCTGAATGACGGAACACTGGATCGGTTCACGCTGAATCCATTGTTCCTCAACAGATCTTCCATCCCAGGATATAACTGCTCTAAGTTTAACAAACTCAGCAGATATACTGTAGCATACCGTGCGTAGTTGGGATGGTCAAAGCTGAAGAACAATGGACACATCTTCTGAAGACATGCTATGTGAAGGTCTAAGTTGTTTTCTTTGGTGGCTCGGAGAAACTGCAACACCGTATGCACCGAATCCATGTATCCCAGCCAATACTGTGCCGTTTTCCCAAGTTTCCCTTCACTAACCCTATCTCGAAACTCTGAGTATAATGACAATGCTTTCATGCATTTGTCATTTGTCATGAACTCCAATAATCTCCAAAAATACCCGAAAGGGCCATTATATAATACCTGTTTGGCGGCCATTTTGAAAATAATTACCGTTGATAGCACACCAGAAATAATGCAAATCGATGTGAAAAAGGAACTGCCATGTGAATATGTTGCTACTGACACGATTAAATTGTAGGTGGCTCATCGTGTGGTGAAAAAAAATGTTGCAAGCATAAACAATTAAGTATTTTGGCGGCCATTTTGATAATTGTGGCTATTTGAGGATGGTATCCAATATAAAACTTATTGTAAGTCATTTTATACTCAATTGGTGAAAAAATGATATCGCTTAACTTGGAAGAACGTGATTTAAATGACACATATCGGCCTGTTCTAAAACCACCCAGTTTTGTATGGCGGCCATTTTGGAAAATGGCCGCCATTTGTTCATCCATCGGCTTTGTAGGCGCAGACAATCAGGTTTGATAGACAATAGGTTACTGGATCCTAAAATAATACTGACCAAAAATCCCACAGGGGGGGGGGGGGGGGGGGGGAGGGGGGGGGGGAGGGGGGTTATTGGTGGCTCAATGTCTAATAGGATGACCTGGATCAACACTAGTGGAAATCACTATATATTGACTCGTTTTCACAACAAATCGTGCTACATTCGCTCTTTTTACAAGCAATAAGGCCCTAAACTAGATACTTTGGACCGGATTTCTATAAATAAATTAAACGGGAGATAACTGAGATAACTAAGTACGATCCCTCATTGAAGACGTCATAAATGGCGTGTTCCATTCACGCAACTGTTCCCGACCATCAGGTTATATGTATTATATTACGAACAGTTGTTGGCCGTTCTTACGCGCCTTTGAATGTTTTCAAAGTTGAACAAAATCTTCACTTTTTTCATTCATCTTCAAATAATGAGTTTTCTTTCGTTTTACCTGGAGAAATGAATAATTGCTTCTTGTGAGGTCAGCGTGAGAATATGGGAAACTATGAGCTATATCAGCGTTGAGAATTGTAAGTATCCGGTGGCGTAAATGCTGGTATCCATACAAATTGTAGCGTTACCCATGCAGTTCGCAAGTAAACATACATATACCGACTGAAACTAAACTAAATATACTATAAGATCTGATACATGAATCAATAAAAGAAAAAGTTCTCAAAATTCATATTCGGAAACATGCAGTTTGATTGGCCGAGACTGGGGACATCTCAGCCTCGACCAATTAAACTTGCTGAGGTCGGAGTAAATGCTCACAATGTTTTTTTAAAATTACGGGCCCAACATAATTGTTTGTGTATACTATGATAGGACTGCTTTATTTTGCAGTGGAATTATCGAGGTTTCTAGTCACCAGAGAGAGCCCAATTTAAGTTTCCATTCGTAATTTTAGAAAACCTACATCAACAATTGACATAAATAGGGATGGCTGTTAGTTACCGACATAGTTCTATTGATCTTCGGGGAATGGTCTGATGTATATCAGGTTATTGCACATTTATTGAGGGGTGTTACTTTTCCAATGAATATTATATATATTACAGAACCGTAAACGCGGGTTTGATCCGATCGTATACATAACCTAACTGAGGTATCACTCATTGAGTGTCAAAGATACCACCTGTATTATAGCAATGAACTAGTATCACATCTTGTCGTATTCCCGTATTTCGCCGATATTGATTTCGAAAATCGGCCATAGTTTTCATGAATTACGTCGAAAATTGACAAAATCATCAAAGCTCATGCGGAATCATTCTATCTAGCAAAGTATACTTTGAGGGAGTAATCATTTATTTTTCCTGAAATGCATTATTTCATATAGAACTAACCACTGCATATATTTGATGATTAAAAGTATGCAGAATTATTATACTGAATGTATTACATTATCACAGACAAATTGGCTGTGATAATGTAATAAATTCAGTATAATAAAAATTAATAAATTTATCCTAAAATTGAAAATTTCTCCCTCAAAGTATACTTTGCTAGAAAAGTATACTTTGCAATGTTGGTGAAATAGGCTACAGTTTTTTATTTCAATATTCGATGTCATTTTCACGGAAAATACTGGCATTTTATCAAACCAATATCGGCGAAAAACGCCGATGCGATAAGCGAGGTACTGCCAGAGCATCGCCGATCGCCAACGCCAGAATTTGTGGATACAAACACGTGTTCCACAAGTGGCTGCCCACAATTCCTCCGCGAGTACAACTTACGGTGGGAACGTAAACTGCCAAAGTAATTGTTGCGTTTCCGTCCTTTAACAAACACGTTCATGAACATGAAACACCATAATGATCGCAAGTACTATATTATTACATGTGTATAGACAAGCTCAAAAGACACGATCGTAGTAATAAACGGCAATAAATTATTACAACCAGAATCCATCAAACGAGATTGAATCGAATGACCCTGGTACAACTTATGGTGTGGAATGATATTTCGAGTATCTACTTGTTCAGCGGCTTGGTTAATGATGCGGGCCTTTGAGTTTAGAGTCAGGTGATACTCTAAGGACAGCGCGCTTAGCTTTAGAATACTGCTCACATGTGGGTGGCTGTGACTGGAGAACTGGGACTTATGTGTTTTACGACCAGTGTAGATCCAGATCAGCCTGTGCATCCGCACAATCTGATCAGGATCTGCACTGTTCGCCATTCCGTCAATTGAACACCCGTCATGCTTCTAACAAGCAAATATATATCGATATCAGGCTACGACAGTGTGCTATATATATATGACCAGGAGCTACACTGGTCAGAAAACACATAAGCCCCATTTCTCCAGTCACATATAAGATGAATCAACACAAGCGGGTACATTATACTGAAAGCCACGTTTAGATTTATATAGCGAGTGTGGGGCTGTACAGTGTACAATTAAGGCCAGCGCGATGCTACGATGACAAGGATAGCACGATGATACTGTCGTCACCGTGCTATAGTGGTATCGCAATATTGTTAAATGTGATATCGCCATCGTAGCCTCATGCTATTTCAATGTCGTCATCGGACTGTCGCCAGCGTACGTTCAATCATGGTATCAGAATATCGTACTATCGTGCTGTCGTACTATCAACAGCTAACTTACTGGAAAATCGTAGGATTGCAAGAGTCTGCATGTGTATATGAGCGTCCATAAGCCGCCTTGTGATGGGGACTACTCGCAGATATGTAGTTACAAAAAAAAAACACAACCAAAAACAAAAAAAATAAGTAAAATAAAAACACCGACACATGTCGTATCAATGAAAAAAATCTGCTCCCACAACATCGGGAATTAGACACCGATTTAATTCCACAGTTTCGTAAATTAGAAAGTTGAATTTAGAATGTGTTATTTAAATCATTCAGGGGCCGCGCGGAAATACATGTAGGCTACGTTGACATGCTTTACACCATAGCTATGCAACATGTATATTAGTTGTCTAATAGTATGCTGTATATGCGAATAATGTCAATATACCTGGTATTGTTGCACACACAATGCAGCTTCTTTCAAGAGTAAGACGCACTCGATTGCATGATTAGCGTTTGGGCCCGGTGCCAGCAGGTTGGACGTGTATTTGTTTTCGTTCACTTGCCCGCGGGAATCAGGTAGGGTGTAATTAGCGGCACACATTAGAGCCATTAGGATGAGTGTCACATGTAAGCAGTAGCTACATACCAGAGGCGATTGGAAGTGCCAGGCTGGCAGTCGGAGCAGCAATCGTGCCGAGATTGATACCTTCTGTACACCAATCTCATTATTCCCACAACAACA
The DNA here is from genome assembly GCA_029237695.1 of Conchocele bisecta. Classification (NCBI taxonomy): domain Eukaryota; kingdom Metazoa; phylum Mollusca; class Bivalvia; order Lucinida; family Thyasiridae; genus Conchocele; species Conchocele bisecta. The sequence continues at coordinate 47,414,734 of CM055265.1, read as the reverse complement.
GTCGCTGGGAAACGGCCACTTAACTGGGTATGTCCATTGGATTATTAACCCGTACACTGCTGAATTAAATGTTGTCGTCTGCTGTTTATTTTTAATTTTCGCATGAAAACCATGGGTTGACAGCACCTTTTAAACCTTAGACCGCTACATACAACAATTGTCGTCTGCTGATGCTTTTATATCTTGCCTTATTTCACAATAAAAAACATGTTTTGACGGCACTTCAGAATCATTTCCTTCTGAAGTGCTGTCAAAGCATGTTGTATTGTAAATTATTCTAAAGTACTGTCAAAGCATGTTTTTGATGATGAAAATGGAAAATAGAAAATTTACAGCAGACGACATAAAATTAAGATAGCGGTGTAAAGGTTAATTATTTACATTTGTTTTATTTTCACTCAAATCCTCTAGCGTTTAAGCAGAACGATTAACTCTATCATCAGTAGCCTATTTCATCAACATTGCAAAGTATACTTTACTACCAAAGTATACTTTGAGGGAGTAATCATTTATTTTTCCTGAAATACATAATTTCACATAGAACTAACAAATGCATATATTTCATGATTAAAAGTATGCAGAATTATTATACTGAATTTATTACATTATCACAGCCATAATGGCTGTGATAATGTAATAAATTCAGTATAATAAAAATTAATAAATTTATCATAAAATTGAAAATTTCTCCCTCAAAGTATACTTTGCTACTAAAGTATACTTTGCAATGTTGATGAAATAGGCTACTGGAGTTCGTGCTCGAGTTTTCGTTGAACGATCAACTTGAATCAAAAGAATAGTCTTATAACCTAGCTAGATACTAGGTCATTTGGCGATTTGTTTCAGAAAATATCGGCGAATATCACCAACGTACTAGTACAGGGTTGTAGCACAAATAAATTGACAAGTATCAGAAACACAATGTTTTATTTCAGTGTCCGTGAATCATGGCCATGGCGCTATGGAGTATACATAACTATACTGAACTTCTAAACTCAAGGTGCATGATCACGTGGTTACGACAACGTCGCCCACTCCAAAGTAAGTATTATTTGATATTTTCCTTAATATGCAACGCATTTTGATGAAATATGGCGCAGCAAACGCGTCTTCATGAGCTGTATTTGATGGTACAGGGAGTTTGGCAAAGAATTATGTCGTTTTTGCGAAGAATCGATTTCCGTGTCTCCGAAAAACGACAGAAGTTTGGGCGAAAATACAGAGACCACCAAATGCAGCTTAACAAGACGCGTTTGATGCGCCATATTTTATCAAAATCCGTTACGTAATAAGGACACAATAAAATAATACGTACTTTGAATCGGATGGATTCTGGAAGTTTCAGTACTTGTTGTTGTTGTTAGTACCACGTGATCATGCACCTTGGAACTGCAATGGCAGTAGTGTGTCCGCAGCGATTAGGTCTGAACTGTACAACCAACATTGCGGCGATCGCAATACTCTCCAAACCGTTTTCTGTTGTGGAGAAAAACACACACCTATCATAATAACGATACTACTCTTGCTTCTGAACCAATATAAATTTGGCCACACATCATGTGTGGCCAAATTTGTATTGGTTCAGAAGCAAGCGTAGTATCGTTGTCTTCGCGTGCTAATGTAATCATGACAAACGATATGCAGGTGTCTGGTAATATGTTTATAGTAACATCGTCAGTATCATAGGCAGTGTTTGTTTTCCATCGCTCGGAGAACTGTCAATCATTAACGGTGCATGCCTACTCAGTAGGCACAAACTGTTCTTTAGTTCTTCATAGGAACTAAATAAGTGTATACTTGTATCAGTATTCCACCAGTTCTAAAAATTACGAGTGCCGGCTATACATATATAGTCATTTAGTAATATTTTTTTTACTGATAGTGACTCGCGGTGGTATCAGGCTATTTCCATATGCAAATAAGGTATGACATTTTTAATTATTTATACTATGCGTCACCCGAACAAAATAATATTTTCAACAGATTTTAAAGTATGATCATTGCACATCAACAAATAAATACAGAGAATAAATAGTAATGTTCGTTAACATTTTAAGGAAACACTGTTATCGCCCCTGATATTAGTGTGGAAATTTACGTCTGATATAAAAAGTAAATAATGCCAATCAATACGTGGGGTAATGGTGAATTAATGTTTATTTTGCCAGAAAATGTATCAGATGATGGCTCTGCTATAAAGAACAGTTTGTGCCTACAGTGGGGTCAGCGTGTAAGTGCACACAGAACGAACACGACAGGTTGGAACCAACCTGTCGTGTTCGTTCGTGTGTGCACTTACACGCTGACCCCACTGTACTTAGTGGGCATGTACCATTAACGCATCACAGACAGCTACAATGCTTACCCTGGGTTCTAAGAATACAGGGAATACATATTTGATTTAATGTATTGATGTTCAACGGCTTATCAACAGCTAGTGATTTAAGGCCGCGTTTATTTAACCTACTGCACTGGGGAGGAGGATATCAAAATCCGAAGAAATATTTACATCGAAAAGAATATATATCAGCCCTGAAATTAGAATAAGCTGACCTGGTGCCATATTCATACCACACCAAAGTCACTTGGCTCATTCCCTATAAGTAATACGATTAGGAGCAAGTGAGAAGGGTCTCGCGGATACCACCGGCCGACGCCTTGTACATTCTACACTTGACAGTTGGCATGAAAGTCACATGGGTGGGCTATAGAATGAAAATATGGATGATGATAACAAAGTATATGAAATTTCAAGTCAATCTGACGTATGGTTGCAGAGATAATGGATACCTGACCCCTTTAGCGAAAATCTTAGGAACTAAGGAATGGACAGACGGAATTACGAAAACTATATACCCCTCCGAACATACTTCGTATGCCCCGGCGCGTAGCTGCATTAAGGCACTGCAGGCCCGGGCCTGCAGAATTTTCGAGAAAAGGTGTTTTGAAATGTGCCAGAGTGCATCATTTACCTTCTAGTTTCGATTTTTTTTTCTGGGGGGCATGCCCCCAGACACCCCTAGCATACTCTCACCAACGGTGCTCGAAGTCGTCAACCGGGCATGCAGATTCAAATTGGATAGCTACGCCCCTGATGCCGGTGGTATAACTAGAAATGGACGCTTGTCGACAAGCGCATGTGTATCCCCCTCCCCAGATACACAAGTAGTTTGAAAAAAGGGTGTTCGAGTTATGCTCCGGAGACAAAATCAGTGACGGAAAAACAAAGGGAGATAACTAAAGAATTAGTGATGCAAGAGTTGTCATTCTTGCGGGACACACCTTTAGGGTCGTGGTCTATGCATGTGTGAAGTTTCATGAAAATATTCCAAAGGGTGTTCGAGTTATGCTCCAGACACGAAATCAGTGCACGAAACAACAAAGGGAGATAACTAAGAAATTAACGACGCAAGAGTTGTCATTCTTACGTGCGACACACCTTTGGGTCGTCTTCTATGCATGTGTGAAGTTCAATAAACTAGAAAATGTGTTCATAGAACACGGATGTCCCACATATCGCTTTGATAATAAATGAGGCCAAATTGCAAGTCAAAATTTTCTTTTACCTGAGCGTTAAAGTTTTTGAAGCACCAAGTATGTGACCTTTACCCTGGGCTTGGCGGGGGCAGGACAAACGTGGATTTGGCACAGGGCGGTAGAGGACCATTAGAGCAATGCATATATGAAATATGAAGCTGATCCGTGAAAGAAAACAGAAATTATAAGATATTTACCTGAGCGTTAAAGTTTTTGAAGCACTAAGTATGATGTTAACCCTGGGCTTGGCGGGGGCGGGACGAATGTGGATTTGGCACAGGGCGGTAGAGGACCATTAGAGCAACGCATATATGAAATATGAAGTTGATCCGTGAATGGAAAGAAAAATTATAATAGATATTTACCTGAGCATTAAAGTTTTTGAAGCACCAAGTATGTGACCTTGACCCTGGGATTGGCGGGGGCAGGACGAACGTGGATTTGGCACAGGGCGGTAGAGGACCATTAGAGCAATGCGTATATGAAATATGAAGATGATCCATGAAAGAAAACAGAAATTATAAGATATTTACCCGAGCGTTAAAGTTTTTGAAGCACTAAGTATGTGACCTTGACCCTGGGCTTGGCGGGGGCAGGACGAACGTGGATTTGGCACAGGGCGGTAGACGACCATTAGAGCAACGCGTATATGAAATATGAAGTTGATCCGTGAATGGAAATAAAAATTATAAGTATATTTCCTGAGCGTTAAAGTTTTTGAAGCACTAAGTATGTGACCTTGACCCTGGGCTTGGCGGGGGCAGGACGAACGTGGATTTGGCACAGGGCGGTAGACGACCATTAGAGCAACGCGTATATGAAATATGAAGTTGATCCGTGTATGGAAATAAAAATTATAAGATATTTACCTGAGCGTTAAAGTTTTTGAAGCACCAAGTATGTGACCTTGACCCTGGGATTGGTGGGGCAGGACGAACGTGGATTTGGCACAGGGCGGTAGAGGACCATTAGAGCAATGCGTATATGAAATATGAAGATGATCCATGATCCATGAAAGAAAACAGAAAGTATAATGATATTTTTACCCAAGCGTTAATGTTTTTGAAGCACTAAGTATGTGACCTTGACCCTGGGCTTGACGGGGGCAGAACGAACGTGGATTTGGCACAGGGCGGTAGAGGACCATTAAAGAGCAATGCGTATATATGCGTGTTCGAGTTATGCTCTGGATACAAAATCAGAGCACGAAACAACAAAGGGAGATAAGTAAACAAGAATTCCGCGGAATCAGATGCCTCGCCTTGTCCCGCCTTGACATCGAGCCTGGGCCCGAAAGCAATTTTCACTGGCCCGAACATATTATACAATTATTGACTAGTGAACCATAGAATATCAGATTATATTCTATGGCTCACTAGTCAATAATTGTTTTATTATATGATAACAGTCTGTATATAGCACTTACGACCTTATGCTACTAGACAAAAATTGAAAAAGAATTTGAAAAAAAAAATGAAAAAAGTTTAAAAATTAAAAATAATAATGCTTGCTACTGGAGCCCAGAATTTTTTTGAATAGTCCTATATTTATCTACATATATCTGCACAGGTCCACATAATGCCACAATATTTTCAACACAGTTTACGGAAATGTAATATAATCATTTACCTGTATAAATTACCTGTAAGTGGTCAGTGGTCAGTTGCACATGCTAGCACATGCACAGGTGAATAGTCTGTATATAGCACTTACGACCTTATGCTACTGGACAAAAATTGAAAAATAATTTGAAAAAAAAAAATGAAAAAAAAAAAATGGAAAAAAAAAGTTTAAAAATAATAATGCTTGCTACTGGAGCCCAGATTTTTTTTCCAGTCAAATTGAAAAATAATTTGAAAAAAAAAAATGAAAAAAAATAATGAAAAAAAAAAAAAAAAAAAATGACAAAAAAAAAGTTTAAAAATAATAATGCTTGCTATTGGAGACCAGATTTTTTTTTAATAGTCCTATATTTATCTACATATATCTGCAGAGGTCCACATAATGCCACAATATTTTCAACACAGTACCCAATGTAGTGATTTACCTGTATAAATTACCTGGTCAGCAGTGGTCAAGCACTGGACATCTGCACATGCTATCCCATGCTTAGCACATGGTTCTCCCAGTTTCTATTGTTCTCTCTACAGGTAAGGTGTACAGAGCACACGAGAAAAGGTATACAGAGCAGACGAGAAAACAGGTCTTCATGCATTATTGTCCAGTTTGTAGAGTGCGCAAAACAAAAAAGGGAGATAACTGAAAAATTAGCTACGCAAGAGTTGTCATTCTTGTGCGCGACACACCTCCGGGTCGTGGTCTATGCATGTGTGAAGTTTCATGAAAATATTCCAAAGGGTGGTCGAGTTATGCTCCAGACAAGAAATCAGTGAGCGAAAACAAAAAAGGGAGATAACTCAAAAATTAGCTATGCAAGAGTTGTCATTCTTGTGCACGACACACCTTCGGTTCGTGGTCTAATTGAATGTGTTAAGTTTCATAAAAATATTCCAAAGGGTGGTCGAGTTATGGTCAATCAGTGCGCGAAAACAAAAAAGGGAGATAACTAAAAAAATAGCTATGCAAGAGTTGTCATTCTTGTGCGCGACACACCTTCGGGTCGTGGTCTATGCATGTGTGAAGTTTCATGAAAATATTCCAAAGGGTGGTGGAGTTATGCTCCGGACACGAAATCAGTGCGAGAAACAAAAAAGGGAGATAACTCAAAAATTAGCTATGCAAGAGTTGTCATTCTTGTGCGCGACACACCTTCGGGTCGTGGTCTATGCATGTGTGAAGTTTCATGAAAATATTCCAAAGGGTGTTCGAGTTATGCTCCGGACAAGAAGTGTCTGCGGCGGACGCGGACGCGGACGCGGACCGGACGCGGACGCGGACGCGGCGCGCTGTCAAATCCATAGTATCCCCCGACGGAGTCCGGGGGATACAATCACTCTTATTATACTCTTATTATAAGAGGTGTAACCAGATTAAACATACAAAAATGCCAAAGACGTACCTGAGGGCCAAACCAGGTATCCGATCGGGATTCCAATAGGGATGAATCCCGATCGTTAAATTACCCTCGCATTCACAGCTGTTTGAACACCCCTCCCCCTCCCTGGAATATTTTTGAAAGCTAGATGTCCATAAATGCACTTTCCTGTGTTTTACGGCATTTAAATTCAGACTCCAACTGGTGGTAAACTGTCATCTATGTAAACTCCGTGGCTGAACGGGGGGGGGGGGGGGGTGCAACACCGGAACACCCCCCCCCCCCATCCAGATCCGCCCCTGACTATTACACACGTCAGAAATCGTCAATTATCTACACATTCACCATTCCGAAATGATGTCCACCCAAACCACCAGGCATACCCGAAATAACCCATAACACACCTACATATGAACCATTCTTCAATAACCCGTGATTGCATGCTCCCAACCAACCACCACAGAATAAAGAATGAAGGTGGTACATATTACTAGATGGCCGCGGCCCGCATGTCGCCCCCGCCGAGGCTTTGATAGTACATGTATACCGAAAAACCTAAACTGTTAACCAAAAACTTTAACCCGGACGCACGCACGTACGGACCACATGTGACGGGAAAAAATCACATGACAGTATATATATAGTATATTATTAGTATTTATACAAGGAACAACATACTATCAGATTAGTTGTTCCCATCACCTGTGGTACGGACGTACGTACGGACGTTACGCCAATATTCTGACTATATCGCGCGGTCAACAAGCGGGCGCGACAAAAATGTCACATCACTGTGATTTTCTCAATTTCTGTACCAATAAATGCCGGCTATAAAGGACCCGTTTTATACCTGATCATCCTTTGATTCAAAGATAATTGCTTCGTGAATGTGCAGGAATATAATTATGTATAACATATGTGAACACTGCCTCGTTACTGTATCATATATGGCACATGGAGCCATCAGCCACTTTCACCTCTTCTGGCAATTGCCACAAAACGCAAAATGTGAAGTAGAACATATGATGCGTATAATGTAGTTAAACACATGTAGAAAAGCCAGGACAACGGACTCCTATCAATTATATTACACCAAACAGTAAAATATGTTAAGTTTTCTGGACAGGTTTGTGCCTGTGTTTTAACATGAACCACCATTGTAAATAACCTCATACACAGACAATCGCACAGTGTATCACATTTACCTGGCAAACCACACAACACATACCATATATACCCACTACTGTATTCTGTTATTATCTATCAAATCCAGTGACATGTAAGCAGCTACCGTGTGTATTGTCCCTGGTGTCTACTCACCTACTATGCGAGTAACTATGGCTTTACCGATGGGTAACATGTACTCTAACAATAGGCTGTGCATCAGATTGAAAATATTACACATCAAAATTTATTTTGAGATTGATAGAATTGCTTAGATATCTCGTTAGCACGCCATTGTCATATCTGTCTATGATGTACATGTATTGCACCAAATTTTAGCTAGTTTACTGTCATATTATTTGCTGTATGTGTCAAACGCATAAAGTGGTGAAACTGTCACTTGGCAATGGAATAAGGCTTCTTCTGCCACTGACCCCTTAACTTGATAAATAATGAGACGGGTCCAATGATATAAAGCAAATCATTATCAAATCATTATCATTTGGCCATGACCATGGCCATAGGAGGCACATGGGTATCCTATATAAAGAAGATATGGATGATGACGAAAAAGACGATGATCCGACTTAGGTTTGCATATATAAAAGAGACCAATCTTTCGAATTAATTGTGGCTGTGATTGGAGAAATAAGGTTTTATGGGTCTTGCATCCGCAGTCTGATCAGGATCTGCACTGTTCGTGATTCTGATCAGAATCTGCACTGTTCGCCATTGTATCAATGAAACACCCGTCATGCTTCTAATGAGCAAAGTAGATCGTTGTCAGACAACAAGAGTGTGCTTTTTGATCGTGACGAGCACTTTTTGCAAGTAATTTTCATATTTTTTAGAACAAAAATAACCCAGTTCATAAATGGACTAACCTGAAAATCATTATGCGAGGATTAGATTGGTAGGAAAATTAGCATATCACAGTCCATTCCAGTTACTTCGGGTTGGCTGGTTTGGGTTAACACTGGTTATAAAGGCAATAAACCTGGGGCCCGTTTCACTAAACTTTGTACAAATAAAATGTTCGTAAGTGCGAAATTATGATAGTCTGTAAATATCACATTAACAATGTTTTCTTGTGAAGAATTATTGGATTTACATGATCAAGACATGTAAATCCATCAATTGAAATTTACAGACGACCCTAGATTTGCACTTACGAACATTTTAGTTGTACGAAGTTTAGTGAAACGGGCCCCAGTTGTTGTTAGCTCAGCATCGACATATCATCCCAATTATTGACGTGCCGATAATACAAGGTTAAACATGTACGCGTATCTATAACAAATTCAAAAATAACATATGGTAAGTACACTGGCAATAATATTTTATTAATCATGAATACAATGTGTGCAGCAGCATAAGGAATACTAGTAGCAGGCAGGTAACACTTCAAATACTCCCGCATCATCTGGGGGCCGTTTCACTAAACTTCGTACGACTAAAATGTTCGTAAGTGCAAAATTATGATAGTCTGAAAATTTCACATTATCGATGTTTTCTTGTATTAAAGCAATTATTGGATTTACATTTATTGAGCATAGGCTGCATATGCAGCCTATGCTCAATAAATGTAAATCCATCAATTAAAATTTCCAGACGATCCTAAATTTGCACTTACGAACATTTTAGTCATACAAAAGTTAGTGAAACGGTCCTCTGTACTGTAGCAGTTATGGTGCCGTTCATAACCTTCCCCTACAGAGTAGTGGGTCACATCTGATACACACTTTAACTAACTGTTAATTATAACACACTTTAAATAGTTTGAAAGGAAATAAACGACACCATTATAAAACATATTCCATTAATTGTCAGAAATTTAATCTAGAAAGGTATGTACAGCACCATAACTCTGCTATGGATGATACACGAGTATTTGACTTGGTGAGAGAATAGACTTTTGACTGACAAATGGTATCTGGCACTCTGTACACCAGCATAAATGTAGCAACTGGGGAACTAATTGAGCTAGTTGCAGCCTGTAACTCTGTGACCCTCCGGTATCGTCCAGAGTTACAGGCTGCAACTATAATTGAGCTTGATCTGGAATTACCTCCCTTACCACGTTGTTTTTCGACAACATAACTTCTAAAAATGCAATATTTTCAGTAGTTGACACAGCAATTCAGAGCTCAAATATAATCAACTGCAAGAGATCTGAATCTGACCTTGTACAAAAGGACTGCATGGCTGGGCTATAAAATATAAATATTGATGATAAGAAATAAGTATTTGAAGTTTCAAGTCAATCAGATTTAGGATTGCAGAGATACAACAGAAAGAAATTAGTGTAGTTATTTGACCTTGACCTTGAACAAAGGTGAAACTTCTGTAGTGGTTGTTGTGAAGGCCCTATGCCCACTTATGGGCGAAGAGGACTAAGTGTAAGTGCATGTGAGCCACATAGCTGGGCTATTAAATGAAAATATTGATGATGATAAACAGGAATATAAAGTTTCAATCAGACCGAGGGTTGCAGAAACAAATAGTAATCAAAAAGTAATTGTAAAGCCAAATCTTTAACGGCAAATTTGTTTGTTTGTTTATTGGTGTTTAACGGCCTATCAACAGCTAAGATCATGTAAGGCCAGGCAAACGGGTTCGATCCCGTTTTAACCTGCAGCATTGGGGGGAAAATCCCAAAATCAGAACGGAATATTTACATCGAGAAACGATATATTCAGCCCCGAAATTAGAATAACCTGACCTGGTGCCAGGTCCATACCACACCAAAGTCACTTGGCCCCTTCCCCTAATATAGAATTACGATTAATCGTAATACTCACATAAGGGGTATAACCAGATTCAACTGTCACATACAAAATGCCAAAGACATATGTGAGGGCCAAACCAGGTCTCCAGTCGGAATTCCGGTAAGGATGAACCCCGATCGTTAAATTACCCATCGCATACTCCCACCTGCCACCCACTACACAACAGCAAACTTGACCTTGATTTTGGGCATACAGGCCGCATGTGTGTGCTATGGAATGAAAATAAACAAGCCTATGAAGTTTCAAGTCTCGGTTGCAGAGATAATAGGTACCCGTGGTACAGTGGTACACCATAATAATTCACACCATTTGAAAATTTGGATGAGCAGCAAGTCAATAATTTTCAATAGTGTTACGTCATGAAATTCAATACACAAAGTGAATGCTGAAATGGCACATATATAGTCTTTCACTAACAACCAACAAGGCAAGTAATTGAGCAGTATGTGGCCCTACGACATGCTACTGTATCACAGAGTGCTCGTCATGAAAGAAATGTGTCGGTAGAACAATAATGTGGGTCGATAATAAACACATAGTCGACACCTATACGAGCATTTTACAGAACAGTATACAGTGTGAGATTTAACATAGTGTTGTGATTGGCTGACCTTTTCAACACTACACTACATACCTCTATAGCTACACTACAGACCTCTATAGCAGCGTTTGCAAACAGTGCAGATCCTGTTGAGTCGGCTTGTCACACGTGACGAGCCGACTCAACAGGATCTGCACTCTTTGCAAACAAGAGGGCCATGATGGCCCTAATTCGCTCACCTGACTCCATGAACACCAGAGGAGAATGTGTTTTAAAAAAATTGTGCTATTTTTAGATGGCGGTCATCTTGGATTAAAGGTACATGCCCACGCAGTAGGCACACAATGTTCTTTATAGGAATTAAATAAGTGTATAATTATGTCACTATTCCACCAGTTCTAAAAATTACGAGTGCCCGCTATACAAATATAATCATTTATTAATTATCAATTTACTGTTAGCGACGCGCGGCGGTAACAGTCTATTTTGATAATGTGCGGGGACGACGACTTTCACATCACGGCTTGCGGTGCGCATGCGCAGTGTACTACGCGCGCCAGTAGGCTTCCCAATATGTAAACAACATGTCGAAACGTCCAGGACGGAAATTGTATGAAACGGCGTCGGCCAAATAAAAGGCGAAATGTCTGAGGGACAGGCAGTACAGAGAGAGAGTGGTTAATATTGGCGACCAGATCACCAAATGGAAAGAGTTACGTGGAGATTTAGATTTGGACTCGAACAGAGATTTTTCTTCTCAACTTCCGATACTTCACTGCGCATGTCAAAGTGAGTGAGTGAGTGAGTGAATAGGGTTTAACGTCCGCTTTTCTGACATAGAGGTACAAGCCTCAGGGAGTCTACACGCAGACGGGTCAACGGGGTCGTGTCCCGTATCCACCTGTCCGAGGGGGGTAAATCCCAACTTCAGAACTCAATATTTACAATCAAAATATATATTCAGTCCTGAAATTAGAACAACCTGATCTGGTGCCAGGCCCTCACCACACCAGCATCATTTATCCCATCCCCTAAAAGTAATAGGATTAGCGCTAATCTTACTTTTATATAGGGGTGGGCATAGCCTGACTCAACTCTCACATACAAGAAAGCCAAAAATGTACATGAGGGCCAAATCCGGTATAGTGGGTTCCGGAAAGTATGAACACAATCGTTAAGCCAGTTTAGTCGCCTTTTACGACAAGCAATGGCTACTGCAGCACTATTCTCAGGATCAGTTGATCCCGCCCCGGTGCCTGCACGGGGCCGCGCATGTCAAAGATGTGATATGATTGACCGTGTCAAGTGACGCGTATTGGTAAAAATAGCACAAGGTCGGAAAATACCCTTTCTGGTCGCGGCATATAAAATGCGATTTAACACCAATTAACACGCGCCGTAATTAAAAATAACTCTTTAGTGGGTAGACAAATGGCACATATAAGGCATGACAGAAAATGAAAAGTAGTAGTACAGTGTAACCTGCTGCATGGGCATGTACCTTTAAGCGATGACTCATTTTACCAAATCTGAAAATGCTTCACCCAAGGATCTTAACTTCCTATGAAGTTTGGCCAGCATCGGCCATGTGGTTCCTGAGACAAAGACGTTCAAAATCTTGAATAAATGGACCTTTTGGTGGCCATCATGGATGACATAATCATCCGATTCCGACAAATACTGCACCAGAGCAATCGCCTCATTGATACCTTCAATTTGATATATGGCATGAGCATATTCAGTCAAAAATAAAATTTGACCCAAATTTGACCCCACGGGCCATGCCCATTTTTGACCCCGGGTTCACCATTTTCACAACTTTGAAAGAGCATTGTAAATCGATCATTCCTACCAAGTTTAGTCGAAATCCGGCCAGCGGTTCACGAGAAGAAGATTTTTTAAGAATTTATGCTATTTTTAGACGGCGGCCATCTTGGATTAGCGATGACCTCCATTTTAACAAATCTGAAAAGGCTTCACCCATGGACCATAACTTTTAAGTTTGGCTACCATGGGCCAAGCGGTTCATGTGAAGAAGAATTTTGAAATCTCTAATAAAAGAACGACCTTTTGACCTTTTGGCGGTCATCTTGGATGACATAACAATCCGATTTCGACAAAAAATGCACTAGAGTGATCGCCTCATTCATACCTTCAATTTGATATATGACATGACCATATTCAGTCAAAAATAAAATTTGACCTCAATTTGACACCAAGGGCCACGCCCATTTTTGACGCCGGGGTCACCATTTTAACAACTTTGAAAGAGCAATGTACATCGATCATTCCTACCAAGTTTTGTCGAAATCCGGTTGGCGGTTCTTGAGAAGAAGATTTTTTAAGAATTTGTGCTATTTTTAGACGGCAGCCATCTTGGATTACATAACAACGTCATTTTAACAATTGTGTAGTCCCCCTACCTAAGGACCATGACCATGAAGTTTGGTGACTATAGACCCAATGGTTACCGAGGAGAAGACGTTTGAAAATGTTCACGGACGACGGACGACGACGGACACATTGCGGTAACAATAGCTCACATGAGCTTCGCTTAGGTGAGCTAAAAATGCTGTAGAGGCACTTTTTGCAATTTAGAAAAAAAACACCCCCATTTTATTAAAAGACTACATGTGAACATTTTGTTGCGATTGGATTAGACAGAAAATTAACATATGAATGGGTGAAAGGGACAATAAGCATATTATACAAATGTATGTTCAACGCGTGCAAACATAGACTTTACCATGCTAGTGTCTTTTGATATGAAGCTTATCAAGCACAGCTAGGACATGCGTAAGAATATCAGGGGAGCCTCGGAATTCCTACCGATTCCAGGCCGAGTCTGAATAACTTATTATCAAAAGACACGAGTATGGTATATTATTTATCAGGTTAACATCTTATGCTATAGGATGGGGCAATATAGCATGTTTTTTCCTTGAATAGAATGCTAAATTACCTGATAAAAAATATAAAACTATCCCAAATCATTTTCTTGAAAACTATTTAAAATTAAATGTAACATTAAATATAGTGGAGCATACATAGGTGTGTTTGTTTGTTTATTAGTGTTTAACGGCCTATCAACAGCTAAGGTCATGTAAGGCTGGGCAAATGGGTTCGATCCCATTTTAACCTGCTGCATTCGGGGGAAAATCCCAAAATAAGAACTGAGTATTTACATCGAGCAAAAAATAATATCAGCCCCTGAAATTATAATGACCTGGAATGCCAGGTCCATACCACACCAAAGTCAATTGGCCCCTTCCCTTCCCCTAAAATAGAATTACGAATAATCATAATACTCACATAAGGGGTATAACTGGATTCAACTGTCACATACACAATGCCAAAGATGTTGAATACTTTATTATGTAGTAGGGCCACCAGGGCCCAGTCCCACTACATCACTAAATGCAAAGATGTGTGAAGGGCCAAACCAGGGGCCTGTTTCACTAAACTTCGAACAACTAAAATGTTTATAAGTGCAAATTTAGCATTGTCTGGAAATTTCAATTGATGGATTTGCACTTATTGAGCATAGGCTGCATTTGCAGCCTATGCTCAATAAATGTAAATCCAATAATTGTTTACAAGAAAACATTGTTTGTATGATATTTACAGATACAGACTATCATAATTTTGCACTTATGAACATTTTAGTTGTACGAAGTTTAGTGAAATGACCCCCTGGTCTCCAGTCGGGATTCCGGTAAGGGTAAACCCCGATCATTAAACTATGCATCACATTCTCCTACCTCCCATCCACTTGTAAAATCAGACGATATCTGAAAATTAGCTTGTAGATCACCACACACCCATAAAACAAATTGTCACATTATTTTTATTTGCATATACAGTCGAGCACCAGTACCTCGACCATCAGTATCTCGATGATATCCCCTATCTCGATGATTCGCTTAAAGTCCTGAATTATATCCTTATTTGTTTAATATAAATTTCCTCGGTTATCTCTATTAAAACATGCCCAATCTCGTATATGTTCTCTATCTCGACTGTTCATTCTGTCCCCTCCATATAAAAATACGTTCTCCTACCTGCCACCCACTTGCCTTTTTGTAAAATCAGGGGATAACAAGGAACAAAACAACAATACAACCTATATTATACAAGAAACTATTTTCAGTCTAAATCAAGCACCGGTGACCTCTGCTTTATCGTATCAGTAATCATTGGGGATCATGCAAATGATTGTCAATACTAGCAATTACATTTCACTCTTAGACTGCTACACACAACAATTGTCGTCTGCTGTTGCTTTTATATCTTGCCTTATTTCTCAATAAAAACATGTTTTGACAGCACTTCAATGAGCTTGCAGAGTATCTGAAAATTAGCTTGTAGATCACCACACACCCATAAAACAAATTGTCACATTATTTTTATTTGCATATATTTTAAATTTTAAGAAAGAAACGAGGCAAAGCCACAAAAGGCTGGGTTTTCTTCAAGGTATAACAGATATTTGGCTTAAGATGGCAAAAGAAGCTGAAGTTGAGTGAACATCTGTGCTGTCTGATGAGTGTTGTCCAATTTAACATTGAAAATGGCTAAGTCGATTACGTGGAAAAAAATAGGTAAAATTAAAAAAAAGGTCACATAATGGATAGTGGTATGTGGTGAGCACCCGTTGGTTATGAAGTTGTGCAAGTATGGTGGTTCTAGGTGGTATAGTAAGTGAGAAACAGATTTAAATGCGAAAACTTAAAATTGAAAATGGCTAAGTCGATTACGCGGAAAAAATAGGTCAAGGTAAAAAAAAAAGGCCACATGTTGGATAGTAGAATGTGGTGGGCACCCGTTGGTTATGAAGTTGTGCAAGTATGGTGGTTATATGTGGTACAGTAACAGAGAAACGGACCTAAACACGAAAACTTAACATTGTGAATGCCCGGCTTTCGTCAATCTATAATGGTATTGTGACTAGGACATGGGATATACATGTAGTACTATTGGACTAAATTGGACTAGATTATTTACAAATACAGAGGGTTATATATCTACAGTTCAATATAAATACATTTTATATGTAATGTTACTGTGTATCATGGTTATGGTCTGGCTGGAGACAATATTACATTTACAACCAGAAATTGCCAACAGTCTAGCTCCTCTGTATTTATTTGTTGATGTACGATGATCATACTTTATAATCTGTCGAAAATATTATTTTTTCAGGCGACGCATTTCATTAGTATAAGTAAGTAAAAAATATCATGCCTCATTCGCATATGAAAATAGCCTGATACCAACGCGCGTCACTATCAGTAAAATAAATATTACTAAATGATTATATCTGTTTTCCGGGCATTTGTAATTTTTAGAACTGGTGGAATAGCGATGCAATTATACACTTATTTAATTCCTATAAAGAACATTTTGTGCTTACTGAGTGGGCATGTACCTTTAAGAAATGAACAAATTAGTAGTATTAAATGCTAATGTGCATGCATGTTATACGACAAGGTTTTATTGCATTTATCGCAAACCACACTGTTTGTCAAAGCATGTTTTTGATGATAAAAATGGAAAATATAAAATAAACAGCAGACAACAACAAAATAAGGGTAAGGGGTTAATAAAGTTTTCTTACAAACAATTATTGGATTTACATTTATTCTCAATAAATGTAAATCCATCAATTGAAATTTACAGACGATCCTAAATTTTCACTTACGAACATTTTAGTCGTACACAGTTTAGTGAAACGGGCCCCTGGTGAATAAATATGTCCCGGACACTGGTTGACTACTAGCTGATTATGAGCAATACTGATAAACTGTTAACAATTACACATGGGACACATTTGTAAATACATACAACCTGATTATGGCACAGGTGGAAGACTCTGACTTAGGACCCAATATTTGGCTAATTTGGAAAACGTTACCCCACCAGTATTGGGTCCTCGGTCCGAGTCTTCCACCTGTGGTTTATGGCTCATATGTATTGTCACCAGTCATATGAACCGTCTAGCGTGGCCTAGTGGATAAGGCATCAGTGCCAGTCACTACTACGCCATTTCTTGGTTTGTTTGTTTGTTGGGGTTTAATGGCCTATCAACAGCTAAGGTCATTTAAGGCCGTGTCAATGGGTTTAGTACTAAATCCCATATATTACCTGTACAAGTACATGTACAAATGGGGGGAAAAATCCCAAAATCAGAACTGCATATTTACAATAAAAATAATTTTATATTCAGCCCTGAAATCAGAATAATTCTGATCTGATGCCAGGTCCTCGCCACACCAGAACCCATTACTTGGTCTCAGATGTATATCTTGGTTATGAATCACTGTTAACCCTATCAACACTGCAGACATTTATATCAGTATTTGCCAACAGTGTAGATCCAGATGAGCCGGCTCGTAACGAGCCGTCTCATCAGGATCTGCACTTTTTGCAAGTAATTTTCATATTTTTTAGAACAAAAAAACAACCCAGTTCATAAATGGACTAATCTGAAAATCATTATGCAATGATTAGATTGGTAGGAAAATTAGCATATCACGGTTCATTCCAGTTACTTAGGGTTGGCTGGTTTGGGTTAACATTGGTTATAAAGGCAATAAGCCTGGGGCCCGTTTCACTAAACTTTGTACAAATAAAATGTTTGTAAGTGCGAAATTATGATAGTCTGTAAATATCACATTAACAATGTTTTCTTGTGAAGAATTATTGGATTTACATGCTCAAGACATGTAAATCCATGAACTGAAATTTACAGACGATCCTAAATTTGCACTTACGAACATTTTAGTTGTACGAAGTTTAGTGAAATGGGCCCCAGTTGTTGTTAGCTCAGCATCGACATATCATCCCAATTATTGACGTGCCGATAATACAAGGTTAAACATGTACGCGTATCTATAACAAATTTAAAATAACATAATATGGTAAGTACACTGGCAATAATATTGTATTAATCATGAATACAATGTGTGCGAGCAGCATAAGGAATACTAGTAGCAGGCAGGTAACACTTCAAATACTCCCGCATCATCTGGGGGCCGTTTAACTAAACTTCGTACGACTAAAATGTTCAAGTGCAAATTTATGAGTCTGTAAATTTCACATTATCGATGTTTTCTTGTAAGCAATTATTGGATTTACATTTATTAAGCATAGGCTGCATATGCAGCCTATGCTCAATAAATGTAAATCCATCAATTCAAATTTCCAGACGATCCTAAATTTGCACTTCCGAACATTTTAGACATACAAAATTTAGTGAAACGGCCCCCTATACTGTAGCAGTTACGGTGCCGTCCATAACCTTCCCCTACAGAGCAGTGGGTCACATCTGATACACACTTTAACTAACTGTTAATTATAACACACTTTAAATAGTTTGAAAGGAAATAAACGACACCATTATAAAACATATTAATTGTCAGAAATTTAATCTAGAAAGGTATGTACAGCACCATAACTCTGCTATGGATGATACACGAGTATTTGACTTGGTGAGAGAATAGACTATTGACTGACAAATGGTATGTGACACTCTGTACACCAGCATAAACGTAGCAACTGGGGAACTAATTGAGCTAGTTGCAGCCTGCAACTCTGTGACCCTCCGGTACCGTCCAGAGTTACAGGCTGCAACTATAATTGAGCTTGGTCTGGAATTACCTCCCTTACCACGTTGTTTTTCGACAACATATACTTCTAAAAATGCAATATTTTCAGTAGTTGACACAGCAATTCAGAGCTCAAATATAATTAACTGCAAGAGATCTGACCTTGTACAAAAGGACTGCATGGCTGGGCTATAAAATGCAAATATGGATGATAAGAAATCAGAATTTGAAGTTTCAAGTCAATCAGATTTAGGACTGCAGAGCTAAGAGGACTAAGTGTAAGTGTATGGGCATGTGAGCCACATAGGTGGGCTATTAAATGAAAATATTGATGACGATAAACAGGAATATAAAGTTTCAATCAGATTTGAGGGTTGCAGAAACAAAAAGTTATTGCAAAGCCAAATCTTTAACGGCAAATTTGACCTTGATTTTGGGCATGCAGGCCGCATGTGTAGGCTATGGAATGAAAATATACATCAAGATAAACAAGCCTATGAAGTTTCAAGCCTCGGTTGCAGAGATAGTAAGGACCCGAAAACTTTTAACGCAAATGGGCCAGTCAGACGGACAGTGGTACACCATAATACGTCACGTTTTTCAAACGGGCGTATAAAAAAATGAAAGCCTCCAACACCCCCATTTCATTTGAAAATTTGGATGAGCAGCAAGTAAATAATTTTCAATAATGTTATGTCATGAAATGCAATATACAAAGTGAATGCTGAAATGGCACAAATGTAGTCTTTCACTAACGACCAATCAGGCAAGTAATTGAGCAGTATGTGGCCCTACAACATGTTACTGTATCACAGAGTGCTCGTCATGAAAGAAATGTGTCGGTAGAACAATAATGTGGGCCGATAATAAACACATAGTCGACACCTATATGAGCATTTTACAGAACAGTATACAGTGTGAGATTTAACATAGTGTTGTGATTGGCTCACCTTTTCAACACTACACTACAGACCTCTATAGCTACACTACAGACCTCTATAGCAGCGTTTGCAAACAGTGCAGATCCTGTTGAGTCGGCTCGTGACGAGCCAACTCGACAGGATCTGCACTGTTTGCAAAAAATTCTATAGGCGCTTTTGCAATTTAGAAAAAAAACAACCCCATTTTATAAAAAGACTACATGTGAAAATAGTTTTGTGGCAATTGGATTAGACAGAAAATTAACATATGAATGGGTGAAAGGGACAATAAGCATATTATACAAATGTATGTTCAATGCGTGCAAACATAGACTTTACCATGCTAGTGTCTTTTGATATGAAGCTTATCAAGCACAGCTAGGACATGCGTAAGAATACCAGGGGAGCCTCGGAATTCCTACCGATTCCAGGCCGAGTCTGAATAACTTATTATCAAAAGACACGAGCATGGTATATTATTTATCAGGTTAACATCTTATGCTATAGGATGGGGCAATATAGCATGTTTTTCCTTGAATAGAATGCGAAATTACCTGATAAAAAATATAAAACTATCCCAAATCATTTTCTTGAAAACTATTTAAAATTAAATGTAAAATTAAATATAGTGGAGCATACATAGGTGTGTTTGTTTGTTTATTGGTGTTTAACGGCCTATCAACAGCTAAGGTCATGTAAGGCTGGGCAAACGGGTTCGATCCCATTTTAACCTGCTGCATTGGGGGGAAATCCCAAAATCAGAACTGAGTATTTACATCGAGAAACAATATATTCAGTCCTGAAATTAGAATAACCTGACCTGGTGGCAGGTCCATACCACACCAAAGTCAATTGGCCCCTTCCCCTAAAATAGAATTACGAATAATCATAATACTCACATAAGGGGTATAACTGGATTCAACTGTCACATACACAATGCCAAAGATGTTGAATACTTTATTACATGTATGTAGGCCACCAGCCCAAAGTACACAATACATACACAATGCCAAAGATGTTGAATACTTTATTACATGTATGTAGGCCACCGGCCCAAAGTACACAATACATATTAATATACAAACACATATTCAGGAACCAATTGTGGAAAGAAACAGTGGAAATTGAAAAAAAGACAACATACATACACATTTTCTTATTTTTCAAGGTCACAGGGACATTGGCAAACACAAACCAAGTCTATTCTAACAATAATAATAAATTTGTATGTGCCAATAGCTTCGTGTCCACGATTTCAACTGTAGTACTAACTTAGATCAAGTGAGGGTGCATGTAAGTATCAGTTTATTTCTAAGAGTCTGTGCTTTTGCATACATTTAAATATGAACTCACTTAACCGTAGCAAATATTCTGTGTCTGTTCTTTTCATGCTATTATAGACATGCTCTTCATTTCTGAAAGTAATGTTATGTTGTTGTTTTATTTCATTATAATATGGACAGTTCATTAACACATGCAACTCATCTTCGATAATTTCTACATCATTAATTAAACAGAATAAGCAGAATCTTTCATTTCGAGATATTGCTCTATATCGTCCGGTTTCAATAGTAAATTTATGGCATGATATTCTAAAAAGTAAAAATGCATTCCTGTGTTTAATTATATTAATTGATGACAAATAGCGTTCGGGGTCTAAAAGAGTTTTGAAATGCGAATAAAATTGCAATTTAGGTGAGTCGGAAATAAAAGCAGACCAGTTCGGGTAAGAAACATCTTTTAACCTTTGAAAAAAGAGCGACAAAAATAAATCTTCATTTCCAATATCCTGGGATATCCATGCATACCCAAAGCCATACGCATACAACATATTCTTAATCTTTGAGGCCCAGTTTGTCCATCCGACTACATCATGGTC
This sequence comes from Conchocele bisecta, assembly GCA_029237695.1. NCBI lineage: Eukaryota > Metazoa > Mollusca > Bivalvia > Lucinida > Thyasiridae > Conchocele > Conchocele bisecta. The sequence goes on along the minus strand of CM055265.1, from coordinate 47,393,302 downwards.
AAACAACATATTATAGCATGACTTTGGATATCTATGTATGTCCATTCTCAGCAAACGAACCCAATATTTAACTATTCGATTTTTATAATACACTGACATAGGCAATCTACCCAATTCTCCAGCGCTTGGTGCTGAATTACCGAGGTTTAGGATTTTCTTACAAAATTTAAGCTGCACTCTGTCAATAATATCACAATCCTCATACCCCCATAACTCAGCTCCGTAACACAAAATTGGAGAGATCATGTGATCAAATAAATATAATGCCTGTAACACTGTCGCTTGGTACTTCCGGACAAAATGTACTATAGTAAATATACCTTTTTCGGCTTGCTCAGCCAAACCATGTCGGGCTCTGCCCCACGATAAACAACATGTAAAGTACAATCCAAGGTATTTATAAAATGAAACAGTCTCGACTGGCTGACCCATATAAGACCATCTTTCATTTAGTCGAAGTTGTCCTCCACGGCGGAATACTATGATTTTTGTTTTCTCAAGGTTTACCTTCATACCAAATTTGCTGCAAAATTGACTGACAACATTTATTTGTTTTTGTAAGTTAAATACTGTATCTGTAAAATTTGCCATATCATCCGCATATAGTAACTGTAGCATGTTCGGGACCGTTTCATTTATATAGATACCCTGACAACGTTCATCTTCTATCATTTGTATCAGTTCATTTAAGAAGATGACAAACAATATGGGACTGGCCATACAACCCTGTTTTGTACCGATAGAACAATCAAAGAAATCAGATAAACCATCATTCGACCTGACACATGACTTCATCTGGTTATACATAGACTGGAATATATTCACAAATTTACCACTAACACCATTTTTTAACAAAACATAAAACAGGAGTTTGTGTCGAATACAATCAAATGCTTTGGAAAAATCTATAAAAATACAATAAAATCTACCTCTTGATCGTGTAATATACTTTTGAATAACAGCATTTAATGAAAAACAACTATCATGTTGTTCCATAAGTCTATCTTCATTCTCAGCCCAACTAACGAGCCTATTGCTTAGTACTTTTGTGAATACCTTGCCAGTGACATTCATCAATGATATGCCTCTATAGTTGTCCGGTACATTTACACTTCCCTTCTTGTGTAAGGGGCATATTATTGATGTGCACCAATCTCGGGGGAAAACGCCTGTGTTGAGAACATGATTGTACAATTTTACCAAATGTGGTGTGATGACTGCCGAAGATGCCTTTATTAATTCGGTAACAAAGCCATCGGGGCCCGGAACCTTACCATTATTCATATTGCGAATTACATGCCAAAGATGTATGTGCGGGCCAAACCAGGGGCCCGTTTCACTAAACTTTGTACAACTAAAATGTTCGTAAGTGCAAATTTAGGATCGTCTGGAAATTTCAATTGATGGATTTGCACTTATTGAGCATAGGCTGCATTTGCAGCCTATGCTATGCTCAATAAATGTAAATCCAATAATTGTTTACAAGAAAACATTGTTAGTGTGATATTTACAGATACAGACTATCATAATTTTGCACTTATGAACATTTTAGTTGTACGAAGTTTAGTGAAATGACCCCCTGGTCTCCAGTCGGGATTCTGGTAAGGGTAAACCCTGATCATTAAACTACGCATCACATTCTCCTACCTGCCACCCACTTGTAAAATCAAGGGATAACAAGGAACAAAACTACAATACAATCTATATTATACAATAAACTATTTTCAGTCTAATCAAGCACCGATGATCACTGCTTTACCGTATCAGTAATCATACAGGATTATGCAAATGATTGTCAATACTAGCAATTACATTTCACTCTTAGACCGCTACACACAACAATTGTCGTCTGCTGTTGCTTTTATACCTTGCCTTATTTCTCAATAAAAACATGTTTTGACAACATTTCAGAATCATTTCCAATGGAAATGATTCTGAAGTGCTGTCAAAGCATGTTGTAAATTATTCTAAAGTGCTGTCAAATCATGTTTTTGATGATAAAAATAGAAAATAAACAGCAGACGACAAAAAAATTATGATAGCGGTTTAAGGGTTAATATTTACATGCATTCAGTTCATTTAAAAATGTCAATAATTGTATTTTTCAATATGAATTGAAAACTATCAATGGTAATAATAATTTCACAAAATGATATTGAATTTTGAGTATCTGCCAATGAGCTTGCAGAGTATCTGAAAATTATCTTGCAGATCACCACACACCCATAAAACAAATTGTCAAATTATTTTTATTTGCATATATTTTAAATTTTAAGAAAGAAACGAGGCAAAGCCACGAAAGGCCGGGTTTTCTTCAAGGCATAACAGATATTTGGCTATTAATGTTATTATGATCATGATTGAAAGTGACAACTGTCAGTGGCTTAAGATGGCAAAAGAAGCTGAAGTTGAGTGAACATCTGTGCTGTATGATGAGTGTTGTCCAATTTAACATTGAAAATGGCTATAAAGTCAATTACGTGGAAAAAAATAGGTAAAGGTAAAAAAAAGGTCACATGTTGGATAGTGGTATGTGGTGGGCACCCGTTGGTTATGAAGTTCTGCAAGTATGGTGGTTCTAGGTGATATAGTAGTGATTAACAGATTTAAACGGGAAAACCTAAAATTGAAAATGGCCAAGTCGATTACGTGAAAAAAAAATAGGTCAAGGTAAAAAAAGGCCACATGATAGATAGTTTGTTTGTTTATTAGTGTTTAACAGCCTATCAACAGCTAAGGTCATGTAAGGCTGGGCAAACGGGTTCGATCCCATTTTAACCTGCTGCATTGGGGGGAAAATCCCAAAATCAGAACGGAATATTTACATGAAGAACAAATATATTCAGCCCTGAAATTAGAATAACCTGACCGGATGCCAGGTCCATACCACACCAGTCACTTGGCCCCTTCCCCTAAAATAGGATTAGATGTTGGATAGTGGTATGTGGTGAGCACCCCTTGGTTATGAAGTTGTGCAAGTATGGTGGTTGTAGGTGGTACAGTAACAGAGAAATGGACCTAAACACGAAAACTTAACATTGTGGACGCAGCCCGTCCGGCTTTCGTGAACCTATAATAATGGTATTGTGACTAGGACATGAGATATAGTAATAATAATTCCAGCACAAAAATATTTACACAATTCCCTAACATTTGATTGGTCCGTAGCAAGTCTCTGTTCAAAATTTATATCCCAGTAAACTCCCATGCCGAACTACTTTCCGTAACCGTCAGGCGCAGTTAAAATAATTCTTAAGAAAACAGAAAATAAACACATTTTCTTGATGAATTTATTTCAAATGCTGGAATTATAAGGAATGAATGGCATTTTTGTGGAATTTATCGGGGATATAAACTTGGAAAAGTCACGGGAATACTGGACGAGGCCTTCCGGCCTTCGTCCAGTATTCCCGCGACTTTTCCAAGTTTATACCCCGATAAATTCCACAAAAAGGCCATTCATTCCTATATTGCACTGGATTATTTACAAATACAGAGGGTTATATATCTACAGCGTAATATAAATACATTTTAGATGTAATGTTACTGTACATCATGGTTATGGTCTGGCTGGAGACAATATTACATTTACAACCAGAATAAACATTGAACAAAAACATGGAAAAAATAAAACCCTAATTTGGCTGTGACTGAAGAAACAGGTCTTATGGCATTTGCCATCAGTCTAGCTCCTCTGTTAGCTAGTGTACTCTTGTAGCCAGATCTTACATGAGTGATGATTTAATACAATATTTATTAAACAAGTTTACGGATTTCATATCAAGAAACAAGGCCATTTTGAGTTTCTTATGAAATCAACAAGTTTACTAAATAATAAATCATCAGATTCTATGTATTGCATAAGTATAGCAACATTGTACATAGAAGTTGTGTTTATCATGTAGCATGTTTTCTGCATCGGTCTCATTTGCATATTTATTACAGTACTGTTTTGTATTATGATCTTAACCCATTTCATGCTGTCAGAGGATACGGCATTTTGTTTGTCGAAAATCCTAAATATTATCTTTATATATTAGCTCAGAAGTATATGTCGTGACCACCATTTGAACCGTCTCAGCGAGATGGTTCAAATGAGTGGTCACAACATATACTTTCATCGAGAAATAACAAAAACAAAAATAAAATATTTAAACAATTTCATACCCGTAAAGGTGTATTCCGCACCGCATGTAATGGGTTAATATAGATTTTGCATGGACTAAACAGTGAACAATGCAGACACTGATCAGACTGTGAGGATGTACAGATTGATCTGGATCTATCTTGGTTTCAATGGCCATAAAACAAATTCTCCAGCTACAACAATGTAGTTACATATTATTGTAATACACTACAACCAATTGGTAACCATGAAGTCATGGCCCATATGTCGAGCCCAAGACTGATGTTATATTTTGAATGCATGGCGGTAAGCTGTAAGTTTTGTGACACCGATCTGTATATGGATCGATTGTCTATCATAATCACATAGATACAAATGAGTGGGTAAAACTAATGAAGGCACAAAAATATGTCATAGTAACTAACGTTATTGCACGGATGGGGCGAAATCCATTGATCCTAGCAGTGTACTAACTTCACGTGATCACTGTCCTGACTGTCTGGCCCTCTTCCCCCGTTTGTTAATTCACGGAGTCCAACTGTCTAGCGTGTGCCTGTCTAGCGTGTGCTAAATTGTTGAGCTTAACGCCTATTCTATATGTCAGGGTATGTGCAAATCTCAGTTTTGTTTTGTTTGTTGGGGTTTAATGGCCCATCAACAGCTAAGGTCATTTAAGGCTGGGTCAATGGGTTTAGTACTAAATCCCATATATTATCTGTACAAGTACATGTACATGTTCAAGTACATGTACAAATAGGGGGAAAATCCCAAAATCAGAACTGAATATTTACAATAAACAAGAGGGCCATGATGGCCCTAATTCGCTCACCTGACACCATGAACACCAGAGGAGAATGCGACATTGAGTTCATGTGTTTTAAAAAAATTGTGCTATTTTTAGATGGCGGTCATCTTGGATTAAGCGATGACTGTCATTTTACCAAATCTGAAAATGCTTCACCCAAAGATCTTAACTTCCTATGAAGTTTGGCCAGCATCGGCCATGTGGTTCCCGAGAAAAAGACGTTCAAAATCTTGAATAAATGGACCTTTTGGTGGTCATCATGGATGACATAATCATCCGATTCCGACAAATATTGCACCAGAGCAATCGCCTCATCGATACCTTCAATTTGATATCTGGCATGAGCATATTCGGTCAAAAATAAAATTTGACCCCAATTTGACCCCACGGGCCATGCCCATTTTTGACCTCGGGGTCACCATTTTCACAAGAGCATAGTAAATCGATCATTCCTACCAAGTTTAGTCGAAATCCGGCCAGCGGTTCATGAGAAGAAGATTTTTTAAGAATTTATGCTATTTTTAGACAGCGGCCATCTTGGATTAGCGATGACCTCCATTTTAACAAATCTGAAAAGGCTTCACCCATGGACCATAACTTTTAAGTTTGGCTACCATGGGCCAAGCGGTTCATGTGAAGAAGAATTTTGAAATCTCTAATAAAAGAACAACCTTTTGACATTTCGGCGGCCATCTTGGATGACATAACAATCCGATTTCGACAAAAAAATGTACCAGAGTGATCGCCTCATTGATACCTTCGATTTGATATATAACATGACCATATTTGGTCACAAATAAAATTTGACCCCACGGGCCACGCCCATTTTTAACCCCGGGGTCACCATTTTAACAACTTTGAAAGAGCATTGTACATCGATCATACCTACCAAGTTTCGTCGAAATCCGGCTAGCGGTTCATGAGAAGAAGATTTTTTGAGAATTTATGCTATTTTTAGATGGCGGCCATCTTGGATTAGCGATGACCTCCATTTTAACAAATCTGAAAAGGCTTCACCCAAGGACCATAACTTTTAAGTTTGGCTACCATGGGCCAAGCGGTTCATGTGAAGAAGAATTTTGAAATCTCTAATAAAAGAACAACCTTTTGACATTTCGGCGGCCATCTTGGATGACATAACAATCCGATTTCGACAAAAAATGTACCAGAGTGATCGCCTCATTGATACCTTCGATTTGATATATAACATGACCATATTTGGTCACAAATAAAATTTGACCCCACGGGCCACGCCCATTTTTAACCCCGGGGTCACCATTTTAACAACTTTGAAAGAGCATTGTACATCGATCATACCTACCAAGTTTCGTCGAAATCCGGCTAGCGGTTCATGAAAAGAAGATTTTTTGAGAATTTATGCTATTTTTAGATGGCGGCCATCTTGGATTAGCGATGACCTCCATTTTAACAAATCTGAAAAGGCTTCACCCAAGGACCATAACTTTTAAGTTTGGCTACCATGGGCCAAGCGGTTCATGTGAAGAAGAATTTTGAAATCTCTAATAAAAGAACGACCTTTTGACCTTTCGGCGGCCATCTTGGATGACATAACAATCCGATTTCGACAAAAAATGCACCAGAGTAATCGCCTCATTGATACCTTCAATTTGATATATGACATGACCATATTCGGTCAAAAATAAAATTTGACACCAATTTGACCCCACGGGCCACGCCCATTTTTGACCCCGGGGTCACCATTTTAACAACTTTGAAAGAGCAATGTACGTCGATCATTCCTACCAAGTTCTGTCGAAATCCGGTTGGCGGTTCTTGAGAAGAAGATTTTTGAAGAATTTGTGCTATTTTCAGACGGCGGCCATCTTGGATTACGTGATGACGTCATTTTAACAATTTTGTAATCCCCCTACCTAAGGACCATGACCATGAAGTTTGGTGACTATAGGCCCAATGGTTACCGAGGAGAAGACGTTTGAAAATGTTCACGGACGACGACGGACGACGACGGACGACGGACACATTGCGGTAACAATAGCTCTCATGAGCTTCGCTCAGGTGAGCTAAAAAACTATATTTTCAGCCCTGAAATCAGAATAATCCTGATCTGATGCCAGGTCCTCGCTAGACCCAAAAGCAGTAGGATCAGTAATAATCTTACTACTTTTATAATGGGCAATAACCTAATTTAACTCGCAAGTAACAAAAGAGCCAAAGATAAAAACGTACCCGAGGGCCAAATCAGGCAAATCGTGATTCCTAGAAGGAGGAACCCATACCGTTAATTTACGCCGTAGAGTTCGCCCGATCAACAACCCTCGCAAATCTCAGTAATCCATTAGGTAGAGCAATATGGGTGTGTAACCTTTAACCAATCATGCCCTGATAGCATTACCCATTCATGACGGACAGGCTACACGTGATCTGGCAACTTCAGTAGCCTATTTCACCAACATTGCAAAGCATACTTATCTAGCAAAGTATACTTTGAGGGAGAAATTTTCAATTTTTGGGATAAATTTATTATTTTGGCTGTGATAATGTAATAAATTCAGTATAATAAGTTGCAATGTTGGTGAAATAGGCTACAGATTGATACCCCGGATAGAAAGTTTCACATACGCTCCACTGTCTGCATGTGTGACCAGTAGCCTATTTCATCAACATTGCAATGTATACTTTTCTAGCAAAGTATACTTTGAGGCAGAAATCATTTATTTTTCCAGAAATGCATTTTTTTATATAGAACTAACGACTGCATATATTTGATGATTAAAAGCATGCAGAATTATTATACTGAATTTATTACATTATCACAGCCAAAATGGCTGTGATAATGTAATAAATTCAGTATAATAAAAATTAATAAATTTATCCTAAAATTGAAAATTTCTTCCTCAAAGTATACTTTTCTAGAAAAGTATACTTTGCAATGTTGATGAAATCGGCTACAGTGCTTGGTCAGGTCATTTCCCACATGCGCCGTTAACTAACCATATTCGACTCAAATACATTATCTAACTTATACATAGGTATTGCAAAATGACAGGTTTGACACAAGTGGAACTGTTACACCAGGGGACCGTTTCACTAAACTTCGTACAAATAAAATGTTAGTAAGTGCAAAATTATGATAGTCTGTAAATTGCACATCAACATTGTTTTCTTGTAAACAATTATTGGATTTACATTTATTGAGAATAGGCTGCATATGCAGCCTATGCTCAATAAATGTAAATCCATCAATTGAAATTTCTAGACGATCCTAAATTTGCGCTTACGAACATTTTAGTCGTAAGAAGTTTAGTGAAACGGGCCCCAGATGGCCGCGGCCCGCATGTCGAGCCCGCCGCGGCATTTGATTGTGTCAGAGTGTATTTATTTGAAGCTTGAATTAAGGGCTGTGGAGATATAAGGTATGTAAAAGCTTAGAATGAAAATATGGATGATAATAAAGAATTATTTGAAATAAATCGGAGTAAATGTTGTGGAGATATAAGGTATGTCATTTGACCTTGACCTTGGGACACAGGGGCCGCATGAGTGGGACACAGAATGAATATATGGACGATGACCAATAAGCATATGAGGTTTCAAGCAAATCTGACTTAAGGTTACAGAGGTTACAGAAATTTTGACAAGTCATTTGACCTTGACCTTGGGGCACAGGGGCCACATGAGTGGGATACAGCATGAATATATGGATAATGACTAATAAGCATATGAAGTTTCAAGTTAATGTGACTTAGGACTGCAGAGATATAAGGTACTTAAAAAATTTAACGCATATTTCAGACGGACGCACGGCAAGACGCACGTGCTGACGGACACCCGGACGTCATTGTGATCACTATGTCTCGCTTTCCGCAGGCGGGCTAGTCAAAAAATTACATTTATAATGATGAGATGTCCGCAGGCCATCACTCAGGCGATTGGTCAGTCGATGTATGAGCATCGTTGGGATGTTCACGAATGGCCAGCATTCAGGCGACTGGTCAGTCGGTGTAAGAGCTTCGACGTTCATATTCGTTCACCAAGGGTTCTCGTTCATCACCACAGATGTGATCATTGTCCAGCATTGTCGCCACCCTACGCTTCTGTATATCCTGTAATATGGGACAAGCCATGTGATTTTATACCTATGATGAGCGATTTTCATGAAAACTATTTTATACAGACACTGTGATACTTTCCATAAATGACGTTGAAAGTTGATGAAATGTTCAGAGGAAATGCATAAAAAAATTCTGCATTTGCTATGAAAATTTTGTCAACTTTCTATGTCATATACAGTAAATATCGTAAATTTTGTAAATACTTTTCATGAGATATACACATCTTCTTACCAGTGAGTATACCAAATGCACATGGGACTTTTTGCAACCAGTGTAGCTCCTGATCAAATAGCACACTCCTTTAGCCTGATAGTGATTCTATTGCTTGTTAGAAGCATGTCGGGTGTGTCACTGATGGAATAGCTAACAGTGTAGATCCTGATCAGACTGTGCGGATGCACAGGCTGATCTGGATCTACACTGGTCGCAAAACTCACAAGGTCATATGTGGACGAGACTAGAGAAATGTGGCTCATGGGACTTGTGACCGGTGTAGGTCTTGATTAAATAGCACATTCCTGTAAAACACACTCCTGCAGCCTGAGAAAGACCTATACTGCTTGTTAGAATGGAAGCATGACAGGCATTTCATTGATGGAATGGTGAACAGTGCTGATCCTGATCAGACAGTGTGGATGTACAGGCTGATCGAGATCGACACTGGTCGCAAAAGCCATTAGCACCATTTCTCCAGTTACATTTTCAGTCAAGACTGCACCTGCAACATACAATCGGGACAGAAACTGTCAGCACTGAATGACAATGTCCTGATTTTGTGTTAGGCTATACACCAGATCCCAGGTGTGACGTCATTTACGGAAAGAAATAAACTTAAACAATTTTTTTTTGGAATGGAATTTATGGACTGATTTTGTATCGGTCAGTTTGTATTCGGTCAATGCACAGCTAGGTAGGTGATAAAATAGTTTATGTTAAATAATAAGATATCACAGCATTGCATGCCACATGTCCAAAAATATTGCACTGGACAAAGTGTAAGTGAATGGGTTTAACGTCCGAGCAACAGCTATGGTCATACAGAGCCGTGACCACAGTTTAAAGTCTCATCTGACAGACCAGTGGGATGGAAATACTATGCAAGTATTTTCATGCCTAGGATGAGGATCGAACTCGCAACCTCCGGTAATGTAGTCCAATGCCATATCCCCAAAGGTCACAGCCCATCGCGCGTACAAGACAAGGCACATACATACCATGTTTGTCTTCACCCTGCGCCACAAACTGTAGATCAGGGTGCCAATTATCACAGCTATGCCCAGAGATATCGCAGAGATCTCCGATATAAGGATGATACGCATCGGAGTGAACAGTAAACGCTTCAACTTGTCTGCGTTGTGATCGTCTATTGCTGCACTCTGTAAATGAAAAGGTTATACAATTGTGCCGCTCTCTATTGGACACCCTGGGAAGTCACATTCGGCTAGATGACACATCCATGTTAACGGGCCAGGGTTCAAGCTAGGCCTTTAAAACGGAGAGAAGTTTGACAAAAAGTGTGAAAAATTTGATTATTTTGTTAAAATTTGCTGTTTTATGTAGTGAAAAACTTCTCCCTCAGCTCAAAATAGGGAGAAGTGCCACAATTTAGGGACAGCATTTCACCAAAATCACCCTGTAAATTACTCCCTGCACGGCTGCAGGCTATAGATTTGTAGCTGGAGAAAATAATTCAATAATTCAATACCACTCGATTCACACAATTGTGGCTGTGGCTGGATAAATGGGGCTTACGGGTTTTGCTACAAGTGTAAATCCTGATCAGCCTGTGCATCCACAAAGAACAGAACATTTTGGCAAACAGAGCAGATCTTGGAGTGACAGTGTAGACCTCTCATTATGTACCAGCTTTTCTGGATGTACACATATTGACTCTGTGCAGTCTGATCAGGGTCTACGGTATTCACCATTCAGTCACAGCAATATGTAGCCATCCATCAGAGAGATGATTCTAATGATTCTGAGTGAATGTGCTAGAGTACGACGACCCTACAATTGTTGTAAATGTTGCAAGGTCCCATTTGCTGACAAAACCAATCGTCCTGTATATATGTGTCTGTGAATGGAGAAACGGGGCTTATGGTTTTTGCTACCACTGCATACGCAGTCTGATCAGGATCTGCACTGTTCGCCATTCCATCAATGAAACACCTGTCATGCTTCTAACAAGCAATATAGATTGTTACCAGGCTACATGAGTGTGCTATTTGATCAGGAGCTACACTGGTCACAAATCCCCTAAGCCCCATTTCTCCAGTCACAGCCACATACGATATGGTATGCCATCAGATAATGAGAGGTGGAAGACTCGGTCGGACCTGTGACAAAAAAAATTACCCCACCCACCATACAATATAACATACAGTACAACAACAGGTGGGTAGGGTAATGGGATTTGTTCAATATGCATTGCAAGATGAGTGATGAAACAGAACCAGTGATGAATGAACATACCTCATTTATCCAGAATATAGGCATGAATACTGGTTTAACATACTGTGTCTCTCTGAAATGTACAAGAAGGTAATACAGGTTCACTAACAGTCCAATCTGCTAACAAGTCCAATATACAGCGCTCCATATAAGGTACGTATTTGCGTAAATACCCAATTAAAATTGCCAAAAACCCAATCGAGATCAGAAGTAGTGAGTATCAAAAAGCAATGAAAAATTTGTGGTATCTTTATCGTGCTACAGAAAACAATAAACAGACCACAAATATAGCATATTTTCTTATTTTTCCATGAAAACACATCTTGGTATTTCATTAGAATTGTCTCCAAGGAGACAATTCTAATGAAATACCAAGACATGTTTTCATTTGTAGTAAACTATTCAATTATTGCGGTCTGCTGATGTGTAAACAGTAGTGTGAATCTATTTTACGCAATTAAAATTTTGAAATACCCAATCGCTTCAGAAATGATGGAGTGACAATAATCAATTACAAATTCCTTATCTGGAGCCCTGAATATACATTAGGTACCTGTAAAATGGGAGGATAGGACGGTACACATATCTTAGCGATGGATGCATCCTTCTGGATTCGTAACCTTGATAGTGAGGTTTACAGGGATTCACGCCTTGGTAAGGTGGTCCAGTGTAGTAAGGGTGCCTGACAATAGATTAGTATATCAGAGCTCCAGATAAGCTGCGTATATAGCATATTTTCTTATTTTTCCACGAAAACACATCTTGGTATTTCATTAGAATTGTCTCCAAGGAGACAATTCTAATGAAATACCAAGATATGTTTTCATTTAGTAGCAAACTATATGATGAATCATTCAGGATACGTAACCTTGATAGTGAAGTTTACAGGGATTCACGCCTTGGTAAGGTGGTCCAGTGTAGTCAGGGTGCCTGACAATAGATTAGAACATTGTCTTTCAGTGCTGAAAGTTTTTACTGTAATTTTAGTGCAGAATCCTGTTTGTGTATGACATTGTTGTTGTTGTTGTGAAACTCCAATCAGTAAAACAAAACCCTGATTATCATGTGCAAACCACAAACTGACAATAATTGCTTTACACTCACTGGTGCCAATTCAGTGGCCAAAAAGTTCCCGATGCTTACGTAATATTTTCTGGAGGTTCGAGGTACATATTGAACTGTAGTTTCTTCGCTGCCCGTAGCACCAAGCCTGTATACTGAAACAGTGAAAATGGACCACCCGACCTGTTATGTGGCTGTGACTGGAGAAACAGGCACAGTCTGATCAGTACTGCACAGCTTGCCATTCAGTCAGTGAAAGACATGCTTCCAATATATACTGCATATATCACTATCAGGCTGCAGGGGTGTGCTAGCAGATCAGTAGCCAATTTCATCAAAATTGCAAAGTATACTTATCTAGCAAAGTATTCTTTGAGGGAGTAATCATTTATTTTTCCCAAAATGCATTATTTCATATAAAACTAACCACTGCTTTGATGATTAAAAGTATGCAGAATTATTATACTGAATTTATTACATTATCACAGCCAAAATGGCTGTGATAATGTAATAAATTCAGTATAATAAAAAATGACAGATATGCCAAAATCAGCAGCTAAAGTAAACTTTGTTGTCAATTTTACAAACTTCTCAGTCATATGAAGTTAAGTGAAACAGGCCCCAGATACATACAAGTCTACTTTATCAGGATCATTGCTACTAACAATGATACAAACCATGTGATTTTGTACGCGATTTTTCATGGAAAATATTTACAAAATTTATGCTATTTTCTGTAAATGACATGAAAAGTGGACGCAATTGTCATAGCTATGAAAATTTCATCAACTTTTTATGTCATTTATGAATAATATCAGTACCGTAATTACCCTAAATATTCGGACACCAATATGTGAGCAAACAGTGTAGACCCAGACCAGCCTGCTCCTGAAGGAGCAGTCTGATCAGGGTCTGCACTATTTGCCATTTTCACAGAATGCTTCGGAGGCCTCATTGGACAACATAATCAACTTGATAAATGTTTATGACACTTATAACAATTAGTTTTGGTGTCCGAATATTTAGGGTAATTACGGTATTTGTAAATATTTTTCACGAAAAATCACACATCTTCCAGAGCTCCAGTTCAGGTGTAAATTTGGTTGTAAATTTCCTATTTCTCCATCAAAAATGGCAAGTTGGGAGTGCTTTAGAATCGTCTCAATGAGACGATTCTAAAGCACTCCCAACTTGCCATTTTTGATGAAGAAATAACCAAATTTCACCCCAAATTGGTCGAATTACGCACCTTAACTGGAGCTCTGATCTTCTAAGGTACAAAATCATATGGCTTGTCACTAACGTCTGTTTCACGAAAGCTGCCCAAATTTTGTGGCCATATAAACAATTCAAAAACAATATTTTTTTCGATAATATTAAATTAAAGGAAAATTTAAGAATGAGCTTTCTTTTCATTTCACAAAATTTGGTCAAATATTGGGTTTTATTACGAGAAATTGATTTCTCTATGGGAATTTAACATGGGGGAAAAAGAGGTAGAGGAGTTGTGGGAGGAGTCAAAAAATGTTTTTTTTGGGAAATTGACTCCAAAACCTAGCTAGATAGCTTGGAAATGATCTAACAAAGAAAACTAAAGTTAAATTTTAACAAGAGTGCCGCAAGTCACAAAATACGCCCGTCGAATATGGGCCAGACAGCGAAGATGCAGAAATGTGAAGCTGTCACCAAGGCAAGAAACATTAATGAGAATTTGAAAGTCTATAGCATTATTTCTTCATCTCGTTGTGATAAATAATTTTGTTAAAAAATATTTTTTCGCCATAAAAACACCAAGGTGCACATCTTCAATATGTGTAGAAGACGTGTGTATAGTTTCAGAACAATCTACTGAACGGTTTCGGAGGAGTTGTGTACACAAACTCTGTACCGTATATAGAATTGCATAGAAAAATGTAGAAAAAATGGCTAAGTTAAAAAGGTGATATTTTTGTTAAAAAACAAATTTTCAGCATAAAAAAACCAAGGTGCACATCTTCAATATGTGTAGAAGACGTGTGCATACCGGTAGTTTCAAATCGATCAACTGAACGGTTGCGGAGGAGTTGTGTACACAAACTCTGTACCGTATATAGAACTGTATACAAAAATGTAGAAACAATGGCAAAGTTAAAAAGGTAATATTTTTGTTAAAAAATATTTTTTCGGCATAAAAACACCAAGGTGCACATTTTCAATATGTGTAGAAGACGTGTGTATAGTTTCAGATTGATCGACTGAACGGTTTCGGAGGAGTTGTGTACACGAACTATGCGCTTTTTCTTCAGCCGCCCGCCCGCCCGTACGGTTTTTTAAAAACGGTCGTATAAAAATCGATCCAGTATTTCTGAAATTCTAAAAAATTTCCCCATGTTAAATCCCCATGTTAAATCCCCATGTCTATGGGGATTTAACATGGTGAAATTGTTTTTTTCGCAATAAAATCACTATTTGACCAAATTTCACGAAATAAAAAGAAGGTTCATTCTTAAATTTTCCTTTAATTTAATATTATAGAAAAAAATATTGTTTTTGAATTGTTTATATGGCCGTAAAATTTGGGCAGCTTTCGTGAAACAGACAAGTAATGTTGTTACATCCGCATTACCGTCAATGTCCCGACTGACTTACAGGTTCGAGGTCTACGGTGGGATTGTGTTCCTCTGCATTGGGGTTGAGGCCATCCACACCATTGAGATACTTCGGGTCCGCCAGGTAAAAATGGGGGAACGACAAGATGGCCGGCATGTGGAAAAAGTCAACTGCAAGTAGATAATTGAAAGAGTTTAACATCCCAGCAAAAACTAAGATCATAGATGTAGCCTCGGTTTCAAGTCTGATCCGTAAGACCAGTGGGATACAATGAAAGGGATTGAGTCCACGACCTTCGGCATTGAAGTCAAATGGTCTACATACTTGACTAGCAAGCCATCAATGATTGAAACTAATGAATTGAAAGTAGAGGTATAAATATAGAATACGGCAAACAAAAAGAAATACAAGACAAAGTAGACATCCAAGATAATTGCGTAAAACAACTACAATAAAAAAATAGATGGTCGGTAAATCCGACAAATGCTCCCCGATGACGCCCGTATTGAAATTCAAAGTCCTTGACCCTGGGTATTAGTGTAGTATGTTTATTAATCACAATACATGGTGATAAATGTGTATATGAAGTTTCACATAATCTCAATTGGTAACAGAGATAAATTCTAGAAAGGTTTAACACAATGTTTTGTTTATTAGTCACAATAAATATTTGGATGCTATTAAATTTGAATTGAATTGAATTTGAAAAAACTCTAACGTAAAACTTGAACAAAAAGTTTAAAGTCATTTGACCTTGGGCTCCTGGGCAGCATGGGTAGGGTATACAATGAAAATATGAACGGTGATCAATGTGTATATGAAGTTTCAAGTTGATATCGCAAGCGGTCACAGAGATATAGCAATTTGAAAAACTTTAACGTAAAGCTTTTAACAAAAAGTAATTTGACCTTGGGCTCCTGGGCAGCATGGGTAGGGTATACAATGAAAATATGGATGGTGATCAATATGTATATGAAGTTTCAAGTTGATATCCCAAGCAGTCACATATAGCAATATGAAAAACTTTAACGTAAAACTCAGGCGGCGGAAGCGATAACTATATGCTCCCTGAAAAAAAATAGTTGGGGAGCATAAACAAGGGCATCATTATAACTGCTAATCCCCTCGCTGTCAGCCTTGATAATAAAAAAATAATATTCTTGCCTTACAAACGAGGAAAATGAAAGGTGTTAACATACATACGCACGCACGCATGCACATGGACTATTCGGCAAGGTGCTACACTGGGTCACAATAAAATGATTCATATAGCCACACATGCTACACTCGGTGAAAATAAATTGAGAAATGCCATGTGATGCCATGTGATGCCATGTGATTTGGTTCCTAACAACACATGCATTTTTCATGAAATGTATTGATAGAAACCATGATATTTTCTGTAATATAATTATATTTCGTTATATATATAAGACATATAATTCTGCATTTGCTATGGAAATTTCGCCAAATTTAGACATTTACTGAAACTATCGTAAATTTTGTAAATATTTTTCATGAATTATCGCACATGTTCTTAATAGGTACAAAATCACATTTCATGTCTCAATTGAGTCATATACCCACTCATGCTACACTGGGTGACGTTGAAGACGCCGGCCCCGAGACAATGAGTCTGGGGGGTACAGAAGCCGATATTGTCGGGATTCTCCGTGGCGTTGGCGAGATATGACTGGCCGGCCTCGTACCGCCACAGGGAGATGCCCTGGCTCTCCACCTCCTCCTTGTATACACCAGATATACTCCTGCAACACAGATTAAAGGTACATACCCACTCAGTAGGCACACAATGTTCTTTATAGGAATTAAATAAGTGTATATATAATTGTGTCACTATTCCACCAATTCTAAACATTACGAGTGCCCGCTATACATATATAATCATTTAGTAATATTTATTTTACTGATAGTGACGCGCGGTGGTATCAGGCTATTTTCATATGCAAATGAGGCATGATATTTTTTAATTATTTATACTAATTAAATGTGTCGCCTGAAAAAATATTATTTTCGAAAAGTTATAAAGTATGATCATTGCACATCAACAAATAAATTTATCGGGGTATAAACTTCCGGCCTTCGTCCAGTATTCCCACGACTTTTCCAAGTTTATACCCCGATAAATTCCACAAAAAGGCCATTCATTCCTATAATGAATACAGATAATACTGTAAACCAACTAAATTTAGCGGCTACTAAATTTCGCGATTTTCAAACCTGGCCATATTCGCGACAATTATCGTTCGCGGTATGACCACGTGTGCTATTAACTTTCGCGACCAATTTTGGAAATAATATGTTTTCATGGACATTTTTGACCCGGAAACAGAACTGCTGGATAAATTTCGTCCTTTGATAAACTCGTCCGCAAACCAACTCCAAATAGTGGACGAGTTTGTAGGCGAACGAAACGGTATACACTGTACATTGGGCTAACCTCGCTGTGTCAATCATAATCCCCCATTTAACTTTTAAGTAAATCAACAACAGTTGCATGTGAGATATGTTCACCCTGGTTATATAAACGGCCTAGTACTGATTCGCATTGTCCGCTGATGTATTAATCAATATTTTATTGAGTGCATTTCGAACATCGTAAACCATGACGATAATCCGCAAATTGGTCTTCTAAACTTCCCACTCATGCAATAAGCCGTGATTCATTTGTCAGGATAGCGGTCCCATTCAGAAAACACAAGCCGTGGTGTATGCGCAAATGACGTCAGCAATCGTGTGTATTAATCTTTGAATTATCGGTATGACTAAGTGCCCACGGCGTGTACTTTACACTTGCTTCAAATTGACACCACTGCGTCTCTTTGAACTCGACAACACAACAAGCTGACTTGTCACAGGCGTGTCTCTTTAGACCATTCAGAGACGGTTAAACAATAGAAGATAATAGTGTTGTAAATTTATCCCGAAGCTGTTTTGTACAAGTTTTCAAACTGATCATATATTATAGAATTGTATTACCGGTATAGTATGTCTACTGGAATACACGACGCAGAACACGTATCAATATAGTTCATTCAAAACAACCAGGATTAACTAGTGTCACCAAATGACACCGAGCTATATAGGAAAGGTAAATATAATTAAAAAGAGGCCCGACATCTATTAGCAAAATATTTGTAACAATCTGCTAGGAAATGTGGAAAAATTCGCGGAGATTTACATTCGCGATTTTCAATCCCTCGTGAAGAAAGCGAAGGTATATCGTGCGCGAATATTAGTTGGTTTACAGTAAATAGTAATGTCCGTTAACATTTTAAGGAAACACGGTTATCGCCTCTGATATCAGTGTGCAAATTTACGTCTGATACTGAGTGGGCATGTACCTTTAAATGGCATTCTGAGAATGTATTTTAACCCTTTTACAGCCAAGTAATTGGAATGGATTTTGATATGTTAATTTTGCAACAAATCTAATTGTCACAAAATGATCTTCAGACTAGTCCATTTAATATAAAAAGTGGGTGTTTTCGTTCTCGAAAATATGATAATTACTTGCAAAAATTGCAGATCCTGATGAGACGGCTCGTCACGAGCTGGCTCATCTGCATCTACACTTTTTGCCAATACCACCATACATGCCTGTGGTGTTGAAAGGGTTAAATGGAACTCTGAGAATGTATTTTAATACTAGAGCAGGGGTGCAGGGGCCCGTTTCGCTAAACTTTGTACGACTAAAATGTTCGTAAGTGCAAGTTCAGGATTGTCTGTAAATTTTAATTGATGGATTTACATTTATTGAGCATAGGCTGCATATGCAGCCTATGCTCAATAAATGTAAATCCAACAATTGTTTACAAGAAAACATTGTTAATGTGAAATTTACAGACTATCATAATTTTGCACTTACGAACATTAAGTGAAACGGCCCCCAGGGCCTCACAACATAGTTCCACCACCAAAGTCATTTGACCTTGACATAGTGCATGCAGGCCATGTAGGTTGAGCAGTTTACACAAAATGGTGCAGGATGATTCTAGTAAGACACCAACCACATATGACAGCTTTCCATGAAGGGAAACAGAAATCACAAGAAAATGTTAAGTTTATGCGTTACAGACATAAGACAAGAAACGAGGCAAAGCCACGAAGGCCAGGTTTTTTCCAATCATAGACACTTGGATAACATAATTATACCCACTTTTTGTAGACTAGATGGCCGTGGCCTGCATGTCGTGCCTTGGGGCGAGGCATGGACACTAAAAAATAGATATAGTGGATGGAAAAACTTTAACGAAAAAACTTTAATCGGACACACGGACGTACGGACGGACGTATGCCAAAATGCCGACGATATCGCGCTTTACGCAAGCGGGTGCGACAATGATGATAAACACCCATGTGAAGTATCAAGGTAATGGGTGAAGCAGTTGCAGAGATATAGTACACGAAAAAACTTTAACAAAAAAATTCAAAGTAATTTGACCTTGACATTGGGCACAGGGGCCGCACGGTTGGGGGTTAGAATGAAAATATGGATGATGATAAACACCCATGTGAAGTTTCAAGGTAATGGGCGAAGCAGTTGCAGAGATATAGTATAACAAAAAAGTTTTAAACAAAAAACTTTAACCAGACGTACGTTAAAAAGTTAACGTTGAAAATGGCTAAGTCAATTACGTAGAAATAATTGGTGAAGGTGAAAAAATTGTCACATGTTGGATAGTTGTATGTGGTAGGCACCCCTTGGTTATGAAGCTTAGGCACCCCTTGGTTATGAAGCTGTGAAAGTTTGGTGGTCCTAGGTGGTACAGTACCAAAGAAATGGACTTAAACACGAAAACTTAACATTGTAAACGCGAAAACTTAACATTGAAATGGGCTAAGTCGACTGCGCGGAAAAAATGGGTGAAGTTAAAAAAAAAAGTAACATGTTGGATAGTGATATGTGGTGGGCACCCCTTGATTATGAAGCTGTGAAAGTTTGGTGGTCCTAGGTGGTACAGTACCAAAGAAATGACTTAAACACGAAAACTTAACATTGTAAACGCGAAAACTTAACATTGAAAATGGCTAAGTCGACTACGCGGAAAAAATGGGTCAAGATAAAAAAAAAGTAACATGTTGGATAGTGATATGTGGTGGGCACCCCTTGATTATGAAGCTGTGAAAGTTTGGTGGTCCTAGGTGGTACAGTAACAAAGAAATGGACTCAAACACGAAAACTTAACATTGATTGTGGACGCCGCCCGCCCGCCCTTCGCCAATCCAATAGCCAGGATTTTTTTTCAAAAAACCTGGCTAAAAATGTTAACTGGGTAAAATAAAATCACTACTGTACAACAGACAGCAAGTATTGAATAGTTTGCTTAAAATGAAAACATATCTTGGCATTTCATTAGAATCAATTCTAATGAAATACCAAGATGTGTTTTCATGGAAAATAAGAAAAATAAGCTATAATCTTTGTCTGTTTATTGTTTTCTGCAGCATGATAAAGGTACCACAAATTTTTTATTGCTTTTTGATACTCGCTACTTCTGATTTCAATTGGGTTTTTGGCAATTTTAATTGGGTATTTAAGCAAATACGCAGCTTATCTGGAGCCTGTGTCCAGTTGTCATGAGCATTGGTCATTATCAGCGGTTACGGCGTTCGTGTGAGTGAATACAGAATACTGACCTACAGACATCTGATACAAATGAGTACATCTTTTGGTCCTTGGAGAGGTATGGCGGGCCCAGGGTGCCATCTGAAACAGTATATATCTGTGATAATACAATATACCGTATTGCATGGGCAAAATATGAGTTAACATGTGAATGGTAAATGGATGGATGGTAAATGGATGGATGGTAAATGGGAGTCATTTTGGACACCATCAGGACTTTCTCAGAGTAATGAAGTTTTGTGTTGTCATATTTCGTTCTTTTCTTATAGTCATTTACAATACATGTATGTTTCTTCATTTAGTTCATGCATACTGTGGTTGTTCAAGTCGAAAAGTTGTGATTATTTTGTCTTTTTCCTCCATTACATTAACCCTTTCACCCCTAAGTAACTGGAATGGAATTTCATATGTTAATTTTGCAACCAATCCAATTGTCACACAATGATTTTCAGACTAGTCCATTTATGAAAAGAGGGTGTTTTTCTTCTCAAAAATATGAAAATTACTCGTTACGAGCCGGCTCATCTGGATCTACACTTTTTGCCACTAGCACTATACAGGCCAGTGGTGTTGAAAGGGTTAATCATTGTAAATTATTAACCCTTTCAACACCACATGTCTGCATAGTGGTAATGATTGTATGTCTTGTATGTTTCTGTACCTTTGAGGCATGATGGCGAGGTAAGTGGGAGGTTTCTGGTGACATACTAACAAGGTTCTACCGCCCCAGTGGACTGTTTTTATACTGGCCGTACCATTCAATTTGATTTATTGGTGTCCAACGACCTATCAACAGCTATGGTCCTTTAAAGCTGGACAAACGGGTTCGATCCCACATGTGACCTGCTGCATTGGGGAGAAAATCCCAAAATCAGAACGGAATAATTACATCAAAATAAATATGGGCCGCGCTCTGTGAAAACCGGCCTTAATGACAAAATTTTCGATTTGCATTTTTTTACACTTTTTGTTGCGGACACCTTTCAAAAACATTACGCTGAAAAGAAAATGCAAATATGTTTCATAGTTTTTGGTTTATCTCACTTTTTGTAGCACCATGTGAAAAAATAGTAACGTCATTGAGAAAATGACGTTATTGAAACGCCGACGTTTTACAATGCAACACAGCAGCCTACAGTAGAAATGCGTGTTCATAGACTCATTGAACGTGCTTGCTGTAAACTGTAGTTGCTGATAAGGTACACTAAATGTATCTACACGTTTTGGTATGTATACTATCAAACATTTAACAGAATAAAACTATGATATATGTACATGTAGTGAACAAACCAAACGCACCACTATCGATTTTAAATCTATAATTAGCCGACATGTGCCTTGTAATTTGCTACCATCGCCAACTATGATAGGTTATATACATGTACCGTCAGAACGATTCATTGTAATTATTGGAGAATTTAGTTCAGAATCTAATTGATGACAGTTAATTGTGAAGCAGCGTCGTATGAGGGTATTGAAAAGTGGTGCGGCCATACCGTCGAACGAGCAAAGCTAACGGGGTCCGGGGGAACGGTTACACGAATCACCCAAATACACTCAAATGCACCCAAATATAGTTTAAATATATATAAATATACCACAAATACACTCTAGATAGTGTCAGATATTAGTGCAAAGCATATTATGACACAAAACACATCATATAATTGACATATGTAGTCAAATAAATATGTTAAATTGGCCATATGTTCGATTTATGCACATTGAATCACCAATCATGTGGGAAATACATGCAAATATAGTTCAATATATATAAATATGCGACAAATACATCCTCAATCATATCAGTATATGCTCTCCTTACGTTATCAGAATTTGTATAACCTATTGTATGTATCAGTGTAGACCCTGATCCTTATTATTGTAGGCCCTTTTGGGATACGTGTATATTTTATTAAAATGCCCCACAAATATGCCACAAATAGACCCTCAAACGTAGACTACCAGTGTGAACATCGGCTTACCTCTTCAAACAGTATATGACGCTATCGAGTAAATGAGGTCGGATTCGTCGCTTCCATTTACGCTTTTGACATAGCTGACGTCGTTGTTGACAGCTGGTAATGACATATTATATAAGTGTATTATCGTGTACGATTAGCTCAACAAACCAATTGTATGTAGACCATTGACTATTTTAATTACCATTTTATGCCAAAATATAAATGTACGTTCTCGGGGTTGTTATGAAAATAAATGATCAGAAACGAGCAATGTTGAGTAGCATGTGAGCTGGTGGTGTCGGCAGCCCCGTTCGCGTATGGACCCGATATATGTTTTTCTTTTTTGTGTTAGTATATCGTTTACCGAGATTTTACATGCATGTATGTACAGTAGATATTTGCTAGTATATGGATAAGATGTCATGTAACGCTAGTTTAAAAGTTCAAAAACGTACATGTAGTCGTAAACGTTACAGTACATGCTGAATAGCGTCTCCCTTGCTTTATACGTGTATCTGTTTCTGATTTAATTTCATTTATGTGTGTCAGATTGTATTTAGTGAATTCAATTTCGTATTTGGTAAACTCGTGCATGTATCAATAACGAGGGAATTGTATTACACACCATGTCATAACCGCCGTGACTCATCAAAACGGTGAACATAATATGTGACACGCCAAGCGAAAACCTCCTTTATGGATCAAACATGCGAAATTGAGTTTTCAACCGTGATACTTAGAAAATTTGATCTCTCTCGAACAATATGATATATAAACCAATGTTGTATTCAACTGATAAACCATCTTTATAGACCAACAGAGATACATATCTGACATCACTTTGTCGCATCGACGTTGTTTTGATAATACGTACGTTACGTCGTCGTTATCAATATTTGCGGACAGTGGACCGCACGAGTCGTGACGTTTTCGTGCTACAATTGTACTCACACAGAAACTTCTCTTTGTTTCATCACAATGCACATATTTATGTATATTATTATTAATATATATACTTAGCCATATTTCAAAACATTTATATTTAATTTATACATAATATAAGAAACAATGACAATTCGTTACAACGGCACACGTCGCCGGTAAATGATATTGCATACGTCATGAAAAGTCCAACGGTGGAAGACTGGGACCTAGGACCCAATAAATGGCTCATTTGAAAAACGTTACTCCACCCACCCGTTTCCGGTGTCTATTGTACGGAAATTGTTTGGTGGGGTCCGAGTCTTCCACCTGTGGTAAAGTCCTTGTAGATAGCATATTATGTCACGCAAATTTCTATGGGGGCAGCCATTGTCGTGCTGCGTCTAAACGGCGAGTACGACCAAGAAAATAGTGCCCTGTGCCAACTTATCCTATTGTGTTTTGGTCCGTCTTGTTTTGTATCTAAAACTCTACCTATACTATTCTCTATAGTTTTCACAGTTTTAGGCTCAGTTTATCAGTTAAATTTTGGAAAATACGAATCAAGACAGTTCGTGCGTATGAATACAGCAGCTATTATCTTTACATCTCATGGGACAGTACGTACGGAGCTAGCTACACAAATTCGCCTCCGATATGTTATCTACGGCTATAATTTGACCCATTTAAAAAATGTCAAAATTGCCCAAAATAATAGAACAGGGAAATAATTTTCCCATGGAATCCATCTTTTCTCTAGTTGTTGTTCAACATTCAATATAACGAAATGAAGCTTTCAAATTTATAAGATGTACATGTAAATGTCAGATAAACACCTTGAGACGGTAAAATAACCAATTTCTGTATGTGTATTTTCTTTATTAATACTTTATTGATACAGCTTTGACAGTTTTATATTGCTAACACATCAAACACGCCAGATAACCGATTGAAAAAATCACTCTTCCATGCGATACATTAAACAGATGGGGTTAAACGGCCGCACCCATTGTTACACCTATGGACATGTATATCTGATGGTGGTCGCCAGACAGGATACGTTTGATTTCTTTGAGCATTCCGGTTTCAACCCAAATTATGAAACATGCAGACGCCTCCATCTACGCCGACTAAAACTGTTCTCACGTTTGTTTGTAATTGTTATATAAATAAATTTTAAAAGAAATATTAGCATTATGATTACATCATACTGATTTTGTGATGTGTTATCTAAAACTACCGGTCATATGGTTATTTAGTTTCAAATTTCATTTATATGTCGTCCATATAATAGTATACAAATCATTTGCAATATGCTCATTTGTATAAAAAATAATCAACAAAATCACTACGTGTTTCCTTGAAGGAAACCGAAAAAACAGACAACTGAACCACTATG
Source organism: Conchocele bisecta (assembly GCA_029237695.1). Lineage (NCBI taxonomy): Eukaryota > Metazoa > Mollusca > Bivalvia > Lucinida > Thyasiridae > Conchocele > Conchocele bisecta. The sequence continues at coordinate 47,368,244 of CM055265.1, read as the reverse complement.
AAAACAACTGTAAAATTCTGCCACGCATATCCAACATTGAAATATTTGTGAGCCACAATTGGTAATGCGTACGGCTATACATAGGACAACTTATTGCAATGACGCAACGATTTCAAGTGTCAAAATCCGACGTGACGTTGATAAATTTAAGCATAACTTTGCGACGTCATTTTCATGCTTTCATGACGTTGTCATTAAGGCTGGTTTTCACAAAGCGCGGCCCATATATATTCAGCCCTGAAATTAGAATGACCGAACCTGGTGCCAGGTCCATACCACAACAAAGTCACTGGCCCCTTCCCCTAAAAGTAATAGGATTAGGAATAATCATATTACTCATACAAGGGTAACCAGATTAAACCCTCATATACAAGAATGCTAAAAACATACCGGAGGGCCAAACCAGGTTTCCGGAAGAGATTCCGGTAAGGATGAACCCTAATCGTTAAATTATCCATCACAGGCTCCCACCTGCCACCCACTACTGGCTGTACCAAGGGGACACCCTCGCCATCCGGTCTTCTTGTTCTGTACTTCATTGTGATTTGTGTGACTGATATTTTCTTGGTACAGGCTACGCTCGTTTACTCAAAGTCGCTTACGTCGAAATCACCGGTTACGTCGAATTACTAGCACGGTCCCGTTTAAAATGCTATTATTTTCCATATAACTAAGTTTGGTTAAGTAAAATTTCGATAACTCAAATTTTCCGTTTATTCGAAGGTATATTTAGGTCCCGAAAACGTAAATCTACTGTATTTCACACTCGTTAAGTCGAAATTTCAATTTGCGGAGGTAAGTAGAAGTTTGTCACCTGCAGTTTACCTGATCAAAGTCGGGTATTCAGACCGTAGTTAAAGGTATTTGCGTTGACACTGATTAAACAGGCCTCCCGAAATGACCGTCGGTGATCATTAAGTGGTGAGCAATAAATGGAAACTATTTTAATTGGACTGGCATTAAATGCTTTTACTCGAACGTTAATTAAAGTGAACACAAGTTGCGCGATTAGAAATGAGTGAAATATTTCACACTCGATCGTGTGTATATATCTCCCGAATGTGACAGCATCATAGGGACGAAACATTGAATGGGCGAGTTTTATGTTCTAAACATTATTAGTTTGTACAATCAAGTCTGGTCAGAAATAATCATTTATAATAGTGTTACAAATCAGTACTTCTTGTTGTTTTGTGTTGTTTCCGTGTATAATTTATTAAAATAATTCATAAAATATTATGTTCTTGTTATTATTTATTTCATTGGTGAACTGAATATGTACATATCGCTACATGCACATGTCACGTGTGCCACATCCGGGTTATCTATTAATTACACTCAGACATGCATATGTGTATTTGTAAACAAACCGAAAGTGTTTAAATATGATTTGTCTTAGAAACAGCATTTAACATGTATCCATGTACATTTAATTGCTAAAATAAATCATATTTACTACTCAAGGCTACATCAGCAAGTAATCATTTGGTTCTAACTGTCAATAAAATAGTTTGTTGTCCGACAGGTTGCGTACTACGGATACGTCAAACTACGGTTAACTCAAAGTATTTTTTTATCTCCCTTCGAATTCGAGTAAGTGAGTGTGGCCTGTAGTTCATTGGGGAATAGTTGTTATGGGGCTTTCGTTGCACCGGTTTTAATTTTATGTATTTCATGTACTGTTGCTTTCCATTGGGGACCGCACTGGAGTGCATTTGTCTGTGCCACGTCTAAGGCTCTTTGACCACCACTGTGCTTGTGTCAAGTGTTAATCATGATGATAATAAGTTTCTTCTTCACATGAGTCTCCTTCGAGTATCTTGTTCTCTATTTTTGGGGGACTTCTGTAGCCTACTTTACCAACATTGCAAAGAATACTTATCAACTTGAAGCTAAGTACACTTTGAGGGATACATTTTCAATTTAAGGATAAATTTATTAATTTTTATTATACTGAATTTATTACATTATCACTGTTTTGGCTGTGATAATGTAATAAAGTCAGATATAATAATTCTGCATACTTTTAATCATCAAATATATGCAGTCGTTAGTTCTATATGACATAATGCATTTCGTGAAAAATAAATGATTACTCCCTCAAAGTATACTTTGCAATTTTGATGAAATCGGCTGCTGATATACAGGTAATTCTCGTTACCTCGAAGTTGACCGGACTGAGCAAAATATATCGACATATCCGAACTTCGAGATAAAAATTCGCCAAATTTCTCAAAAATTCCGAACAGAATCGCTTAAAAAATACCAACTTTACTTCAGGGTTTTCATAAATCACGCATTTTCTAATAACGAAATGTGCATGCGTTGTTACTAAATATATCGCATATGCATGACACAATTTCCAGTACACAACATTTGTTTTGCAAATCATACCCAATACACATCCATGAATAAGCGTTACATCTAAATGTCAACGCTCATCGTCTTTTCCGACGATGTTATTATTCAATCGCAAAATGCAAGACCCGCATTTTGTCCCCAAACCATGACGGACCTAGACTCGTCGGCCACAAACAAATTGAGCCCAAGTTGAATCAAATTGGTGTTAAGAAATGTCAAGTTCAATTAACTTGATTGCCACACCGTTTATTACATCTTCATGTTAAAGTGATCCGTTATCACATTGATTAATTGGTAAATTATTGTTTAAGTGAATTAATTTAACATGTGTGTGCAACGTTTATCACATTTTAGAGGCGGTGTTTTTTATTTCTATAGACGTGTGAAAACTTACCCGAGATAATCTCTCTGAATAAGACTTGGCGGTGCCAGGCACTTATTTTTCACATCGAGTTATCAGAATAAAAATATGAAATATTCCCACCTCGACATAACCGATATTGATTTATCAGGAGTAAAATACATGATCTATATAGGGAATTCGGCCGGGACCTCGGACACATATCAAGATAAGCAGATATATCGAGATAAGCGATATCGAGATAAAGAGAATCAGCTATATACCATTCTACATGCCATCCTACAACTTAAGTGAAATGTTCAGCCCGACATAGCCATATAGTCTATTGTTGGACCAACATAATATCGCACTGAAACCTTTTGAGGCAGATGATTTATGTCCATATTTCTTATTCTGGATCTAATTGGCTGATGATTGGAGTTTTATGTGTGTTTACACACTAAGGTTATATACAGACAAGCAGTGATTTATTTACCAGCCAAATACTCACATTTTTTGGATTTGGACTTTTCCTAAGTAACTGAAATGATGTTAATGAAGTTAATTTTCCGACAAATCCAATTGTCACAAAATGATCATCAGACTAGTCCATTTATGAAATGTGGATGTTTTGTTCTCAAAAATATGAAAATGACACAAGCCAGCTCATCTGGATCTACACTGTTTGCCAATTCCATTATACACATATGTAGTGCTGAAAGGGTTAATGATACTACATACCTGTACCATTGATCATATTGGCCCACTTTGTCGTCCAGAAAGACACAGCCCTGAAATTACAGGCATATATGAGACACGCCTTGTGATTTTGCACCCAAGAACATATGCAATTTTTCATGAAATATATCTACAAAAACTGTGATATTTTCTGTAAATGATGTTGAAATGTTCATAGCAAATGCAGAATTATATTTCGCATTTGCTATGTAGATTTCGTCAACTTTCGACGTCATTTACGGAAAATATTGTAAAATATTTTTCATGAGATATCATCACACATGTTCTTAGGTACAAAATCACACGGCGAGTCTCATATGTGGCCACGACAAGAAATAGGGTTTTCATGGGATTTGTGACCAGAGTAGCTCCTGATCGAATAGCACATTCCTGTAGCCCGGTAACAATCTATATTGCTTGTTAGGAGCATTACGGGTGATAGAATGGCGAACAGAGCAGATCCTGATCAGACTGCGGATGCACAGGCTGATCTGGATCTACACTAGTCGCAAAACCCATAAACCCCATTTCTCCAGTCACAGCCACATATACAGTATTGGGGGCGGATGTGGAGTGGAAAATGGCTGGGGGCAGCCTAACAGAGAGCTAAAGATTTTGTCAGACGCATCAATAACGTTTCCCGAACGTTTATAGCGGAATGAGCAAGCCCTAATCTGCTGTGAAGGCTGATCTCAGAGTACCTAACCCATTCCTTGCGGAATACACCTTTACGGGTATGAACATTATTAAATATTTTATTTTTGTTATTTCTCAATGAAAGTATATGATGCGACCACTCATTTGAACCGTCTCGGTGAGACGGTTCAAATGGTGGTCACAACATATACTTCTCAGCATATTTAAAGAAATTATTTATGATTTTTCCCAATCAAAATGGCATATCCTCAGCATCAAATGGGTTAATACCAGTAGGCCAGTTTCCCCCATAACTTACTACTAAACTGAGCAGAGATATGTAATTTACGATACACAGCATATGAGACAAGCCATGTGATTTTGTACCCAAGAACATGTGCGATTTTTCAGGAAATATATTTACAGAAACTGCTGTGATATTTTCTATAAATGACATCGAAAGTTGACGAAATTTTAATAGCAAATGCAGAATACTTTGTGTGAGATATCGCACATGTTCTTAGGTACAAAATCACATGGCGTGTCTCATGTGTATATTAGAAAGAACATTTCAAGTTCTAAAATTCTCTCCATTTTGATGGCTTTAAAATCAAGCCAATTGAAGTTATGAGCAATGTACTCATGATCAGGTACTACACACGGCATGGATGATTCACTAATAACACAGGGCTACACAAGCCACAAACACCATACGGCTAATGTTCTGATGAGGCGTCACCGGTACACAGATGGTGAACGTGAATGGGCTTAACGTCCTAGCAACAGCTAAGGTCGTTTAGGGACGGGACCTTGGTTTCAAAAGTGAAAGTGAATGCGTTTAACGTCCCACCAACAGCTAAGGTCATTTAGGGACGGGACCTTGGTTTCAAGTCTCATCCGAAAGACCAGTGGGATGGAAATACTGGGAAAGTATTTTTTGATGCCCTAGGTGAGGTTTGATTTGATTTAATGGTGTTTAACGGCCTGTCAACAGCTACGGTCATTTTAGGCCGGGTTAATAGTGTCGAATGCCATATGGTTGAACCCACAACCTCCGGATTGGAGGTCAGTAGCCTATTTCACCAACATTGCAAAGTATACTATTTATCTAGCAAAGTTTACTTTGAGGGAGTACGGTAATCATTTATTTTTCCTGAAATGCATTATTGCATATAGAACTACGGTAACGACTGCATATATTTGATGATTAAAAGTATGCAGAATTATTATACTGAATTTATTACATTATCACAGCCAAAATGGCTGTGATAATGTAATAAATTCAGTATAATAAAAAATAATATATTTATCCTAAAATTGAAAATTTCTCCCTCAAAGTATACTTTGCTAGATAAGTATACTTTGCAATATTGGTGAAATAGGCTACTGGTGTTCTAACCCCTAGCCCACAACCCATCCTATACACAGATGATGAAACAGCGAGACTGCCCGGGTCAATGTGGCTTACGTTGTGCCGTTGTATCGGTCAATGATGCCCAGCTTGCCGATATCTTTCTCACCGGTGAACACTGTATACACCCCATCATCCGTGTTGTTTTTCTACAGGGAAAATATGTCATTACCGTACTGAAGTAATAGATACGCACCCGCCTGCGTTTATCTTGCCCAGAATACCAATGTTTCTGAATCTGCAATCAAGCTGCTTGATTTCAAGCACAATATTCAAGTATTTTTAAATAACGCAGAGCTCCAGATAAGGTGCGTATTTGCTTAAATACCCAATTAAAATTGCCAAAAACCAAATTGAAATCAGAAGTAGTGAGTATCAAAAGGAGTTTTCATTTAGCAGCAAACTATTCAATAATTGCGGTCTGCTGATGTGTAAACAGTAGTGTGATTTTATTTTACCCAGTTAAAATTTTGAAATACACAATTGCTTCAAAAATGATGGACTGACAATACTCAATTACTAATTCCTTATCTGGAGCCCTGATAAAGAACTTGACAAGATTAGCGCAGGCGGTGGCGTATAGCGGATCTTACTATAGGAATGGCCTTTTTGTGGAATTTATCGGGGTATAAACTTGGAAAAGTCACGGGAATACTGGACGAAGGCCGGAAGGCCTCGTCCAGTGTTCCTGCGACTTTTCCAAGTTTATATCCGCGATAGATTCAACAAAAAGGCCATTCATTCCTTATAATTCCAGCATTTGAAACAAATTCATCAAGAAAATGTGTTTATTTTCCGTTTTCTTAAGAATTATTTTAACTGCGCCTCACGGTTACGGAAAGTAGTTCGGCGTGGGAGTTTACTGCGATATAAATTTTGGACAGAGACTTGCTACGGGCCAATCAAATGTTAGGGATTTGTGTAAATATTTTTGTGCTGGAATTATAGGAGTGTGTTTTAATATATTTGTTAAACAAGTTTACTGATTACGTAAGAATACTTATGAAATAAGTCAACAAGTTAGATTCTATTTATTGCATAAGCACGTCACCATATCTTGAAGGTGCAACGATCATGCAACATGTTTTCTGTAAGGTCTCAGTTGCATATTTATTACACTAGAGTAGGTAGTATTAGTTCAATGCTATTAAAAGCCCAAATAGTCAGATGTAGATATGAAACCCATAAGCTACAACATGTTACAGGGATCAACATAGACTAACATGCCATGTCTCTATATCATGTTTAACTACTATTTTTCATCATCTGACTTTTATCATTTATTATTTACTGTGATATGTAACGGTAGTGAAAGCCATAGTGCTATGTCTAGTATCAACACTACCAGGGGGCCGTTTCACTAAACTTTGTACGACTAAAATGTTCGTCAGTGCAAAATAATGATAGTCTGTAAAGTTCCCATTAACAGTGTTTTCTTGAAAACAATTATTGGATTTACATTTATTGAGCATAGGCTGCATATGCAGCCTATGCTAAATAAATGTAAATCCATCAATTGAAATCTCCAGACGATTCTAAATTTGGACTTACAAACATTTTAGTCGCAAGAAGTTTAGTGAAACAGGCCCCCGTTGTCCTGTGGTGCGAGACCATCGGATTTGTGGCTGGAGAAATGGGGCTAATGGGATTTACGACCAGTGTAGCTTCTAATCAAATAGCACACTGCTGTAGCCTGATAATGATATAAATTGCTTGTTAGAAGCACGACGAATGTTTCATTGATGAAATGGCAAACAGTGCAGATCCTGATCAGAGTGACAGGCTGATCTGGATCTACACGTGTCACAACACCCATGAGCCCCATTTCTCCAGTTACAGCTACATTTCTAGAAGGAACACCTGGGGCCCGTTTCACTAAACTTCTTACGACTATGATGTTCGTAAGTGCATATTTAGAATCGTCTAGAAATTTCAATTGATGGATTTACATTTATTGAGCATAGGCTGCATTTGCAGCCTATGCTCAATAAATGTAAATCCAATAATTGTTTACAAGAAAACATTGTTAATGTGAAATTTACAGACTTATCACAATTTTGCACTTACGAACATTTTAGTCGTACGAAGTTTAGTGAAACGGACCCCAGGTTTTCCAAGCCGGCAATGGCAAGGTGTCTGGACATTGAAATTTGAGAAAAATCCTACATGCAGAGTGTTCTGTGATCACCGGATACTACAGAAGTAAAGTGAATGGGTTTAACGTCCCAGCAACAGCTATGGTCATTTAGGATGGCACCTCGGTTTCAAGTCTCATCCGAAAGGACAGTGGGTTGGAAATACTATGGAAGTATTGTTTGATGCCTAGGGCAGGGATTAAACCAACAACCTCTGTAGCCTATTTCATCAACATTGCAAAGTAAACTTTTCTAGCAAAGTATACTTTGAGGGAGTAATGATTTATTTTTCCTGAAATGCATTATGTCATATAGAAGTAACGACTGCATATATTTGATGATTAAAAGTATCAGAATTATTATACTGAATTTATTACGTTGGCTGTGATAATGTAATACATTCAGTATAATAACAAGAGCTGTAGGAGAACAGCATAGCTCGACTACGAGGGTTGTCGATGTACACATAGCTTGACAAACAAGGTGGCTGCGGCCTGCATACAAACCTTAACCAAGGTTGACTAAAATCCTTAACCAAGGGAAATTAAGTAAGTAATTCAAGGTTAAATGTAGGTCAATGTCAGATATAGGTCAGGGGTTATTGATGTACATCACTAGGAGATGAAGTTTTCCAAGTATGGTTGCTGTAGGCCCAGGAGTATTCCATATACAAGCTTGACTAAAAACCGTAACCAAGGGGAAATAACTAAGTAATCCAAGAATAAAAGTAGGTCAAGGTCAAATACAGGTCAGGGATTATTGATGTACATCACTAGGAGATGAAGTTGTCCAAGTATGGTTGATGTAGGCCCAGGAGTATTTCATATACAAGCTTGACTATAAACATTAACCAAGTAATTCAAGGTTAAATGTAGGTGAAGGTAAAATATAGGTCAGGGGTTATTGATGTACATCCCTATGAGAAAAAGTTATCCAAGTATGGTGTCTGTATGCACAATAGTATTTCATCTACAAGCTTGACTAAAAACCTTAACCAAGGTTGAGTAAAAACCTTAACCAAGGGGAATTAACTAAGTAATTCAAGGTTAAATGTAGGTCAAGGTCAAATATAGGTCAGGGGTTGTTGATGTACATCACTAGGAGATGAAGTTCTCCAAGTATGGTTGGTGTAGGGCCAGGAGTATTCCATCTACAAGCTTGACTAAAAACCTTAACCAACGAGAATTAACTAAGTAATTCAAGAGGAAATGTAGGTCAAGGTCAAATATAGATCAGGGGTTATTGATGTACATCCCTATGAGAAAAGGTTGTCAAAGTATTGTGTATGTATGCACAATAGTATTCCATGTACAAGCTTGAGTAAAAACCTTGACCAAGGTTGAGTAAAAACCTTAACCAAGGGGAATTAAGTAAGTAATTCAAGGTTAAATGTAGGTCAAGGTGAAATATAGGTCAGGGGTTGTTGATGTACATCACAAGGAGATGAAGTTGTCCAAGTATGGTTGGTGTAGGGCCAGGAGTATTCCATCTACAAGCTTGACTAAAAACTTTAACCAAGGGGAATTAAGTAAGTAATTCAAGAGCAAATGTAGGTCTAGGTCAAATATAGATCAGGGGTTGTTGATGTACATCACTAGGAGATGAAGTTGTCCAAGTATGGTGGGTGTAGGGCCAGTAGTATTCCATATACAAGGTTGACTAAAAACCTTAACCAAGGGGAATTAACTAAGTAATTCAAGAGGAAATGTAGGTCAATGTCAAATATAGATCAGGGGTTATTGATGTACATCCCTATGAGAAAAGGTTGTCCAAGTATGGTGTCTGGATGCACAATAGTATTCCATGTACAAGCTTCACTAAAAACCTTAACCAAGGTTGACTAAAAACCTTAACCAAGGGGAATTAACTAAGTAATTCAAGAGGAAATGTAGGTGAAGGTCAAATATAGATCAGGGGTTATTGATGTACATCACTAGGAGATGAAGTTGTCCAAGTATGGTGGGTGTAGGGCTAGTAGTATTCCATATACAAGCTTGACTAAAAACCACAACCAAGGGGAATTAACTAAGTAATTCAAGAGGAAATGTAGGTCAAGGTCAAATATAGATCAGGGGTTATTGATGTACATCCCTATGAGAAAAGGTTGTCCATGTATGGTGTCTGTATGCACAATATAATTCAATGTACAAGCTTGACTAAAAACCTTAACCAAGCTTGACTAAAAACCTTAACCAACGGGAATTAAGTAAGTAATTCAAGAGGAAATGTAGGTCAAGGTCAAATATAGATCAGGGGTTATTGATGTACATCCCTATGAGAAAAGGTTGTCCATGTATGGTGTCTGTATGCACAATATAATTCAATGTACAAGCTTGACTAAAAACCTTAACCAAGCTTGACTAAAAACCTTAACCAACGGGAATTAAGTAAGTAATTCAAGAGGAAATGTAGGTCAAGGTCAAATATAGATCAGGGGTTATTGATGTATATCACTAGGAGATGACAACATAAGCTCTAACTATTCTTCGAATAGTCGAGCTAAAAATTAATAAATTTATCCTAAAATTTAAAATTTCTCCCTCAAAGTATACTTTGCTAGATATTAAAGTATACTTTGCAATGTTGGTGAAATCGGCTACAGGTATTAAAGTGCTGTGCTCTATAAACCTATAGGCCACAACAAACCCATCTCTACTAGAGAAGTAGAAAGTACACACACACATGTTTTATTAGTAATAAATACTAAATGCATTGGACACAGCATAGGTAGGGCACCAGTAAACAAAGGCATCTAATGACATATCCAACTAATGCAGATCTGAAGGCCTATGCTTATAATTATTCAGGTCTTGTGCTCAAAATCAGTTTTATTGGCCGAGCTGAGCTGAGTTGTGCTCAGCCTCAGCCTATCAAACTGTTTCAATGATCAACTGATTAATTGGGGCATCACGTCTTTGCAACAACAAGGTCATATACATACAGATGGAAATTGGAAATGCACCTGTACTTAGGTGGGTGGGGGGTAGGGTTGGATGACGTTAACTTTAGCACAAAAATTACGATAAAAACGTTTTTATCGTAATTTTTGTACTAAATTTAATTCGACAGTGTAGTGATCCGATGTCAGGCACCAAATAACTTGCCATTTTAAATCCTAGTAAGATTCAATGTTAACGCATGAATCATTACGGACGGATTCATTGCTAACATACGCGTACCCTCCCATCTTTCCTAAACGACATCAGTAGCCTATCTCACCAACATTGCAAAGTCTACTTTTCTAGCAAAGTATACTTTGAGGGAGAAATTTTCAATTTAAGGATAAATTTATTAATTTTTATTATACTGAATTGATTACGTTATCATTTTGGCTCTGATAATGTAATAAATTCAGTATAATAATTCTGCATAATTTTAAGCATTAAATATATGCAGAGGTTAGTTCTATATGAAATAATGCTAGATAAGTATACTTTGCAATTTTGATGAAATCGGCTACAGAATACTCACAGTGACGAAGTATCCGATGATGTCCGTGTAGAACCAGACAGGGTCGAGCGCCTTTGCGATCTCGAGTCCGAGGTCGGTGTAGCCCCAGATTATCTCGTTGATACTCCGCGTCATCAGGGGATGCTCATTCAGTATGTAGAGGACGTCCACCAGAAGTTTGCGGATTTCAGGCTTCTCGAACGCCAGCGACGTCAGCAGGGTCTGACAGGGCAGAACTTCAGGGATTACATATGGCTGTGACTGGAGACTAGACTTGCGACCAGTGTAGATACATTAGAAAGGTGAAAGTGCCTAAAGTCCCAGCACAGCTAAGGTCATATAGAGACGGGGCCACAGTTTAAAGTCTCATCCGACAGACCAGTGGGATAGAAATAAAATGAAAGTATTTTTTGATGCGCTATGTGAGGTTTGAACCCACAAGCTCCGGATTGGAATTCAGATGTTCTAACCCCTATGACACAACCCATTCCTCATTAGATTGCATAAATAACACCTCTACTGTCAGTTTATAAATATGTTACTTCTAGTTTATAAATGTGTCTGTGCTGGGGGAATGGGGCTTATGGATTTTGCAACCAGTATAGATCCAGTTCATCCTGTGCATCCGCATAATCTGATCAGGATTTGCACTGTTCACCATTCCATCAATGAACTAGAAAATGTGTTCATAGAACACGGAGGCCCCACCTATTGCTTTGATAATAAACGAGGAAAATTCCAAGTCCAACAGGGGAGATAATCCATCACACAGGAGTTGAATGAAAATCAAAATAAACTTTGCACATCTACGCATCATAAGGAAGCTACATACCAAGTTTCAGGTCTGTAGCTGTTACGGTTTAAAAGTTATATGAGTTACAAGGCAAATTCTAAGGCGACAAGAGGGACATAATCCATGACCCGGGGTTGAATAAAAAATCGAAATAAACTTTGCGCAGCTACTCATCATAAGAAAGCTACATACCAAGTTTCAGGTGTGTAGTTATTATGGTGTAAAAGTTTTACGACTTACAAACCAAAATTGGAAAATACTAAGTCGAAAAGGGGGAGATAATCCATGTCCCTGGGGTTGAATCAAAAATCAAAATAAACTTTGCGCATCTACTCATCATAAGGAAGCTACATACCAAGTTTCAGGTCTGTAGCTATTAAGGTTTAAAAGTTTAACGACTTACAAGCCAAAATTGGAAAATTCTAAGTCGAAAAGGGAGAGATAATCCATGACCCTGGTGTCGAATCAAAAATCAAAATAAACTTTGCGCATCTACTCATCATAAGGAAGCTACATACCAAGTTTCAGGTCTGTAGCTAGTACGGTTTAAAAGTTTTACGACTTACAAAGTTGGTGATGGACGGACGATGGATGGACAAGGCTAATACTAAATGCCCCCTCTATTTTTGTGGTGGGGCATAAAAACTTGTCATGCTTCGAACAGGTAGCAAACATCGCTATCAGGCTACAGGACTGATGAATGTGCTATTTGATCAGGAGCTATACTGGTCACAACTCATTTAAGCTCCATTTCTCCAGTCACACCCATATGACTGGTGAAATGGAGCTTATGGCATTTGTGACCAGCATAGCCCCAGATCAGCTTAAGCATCCGTAGTCTAATCAGGGTCTGCACTGCTCGCTATACAGTTGATGAAACACCAGTAATTCTTCCGACAAATATTTTTCATCCTTATCAGGATTTGGGAATATGCACGAAGATCAGAACAATGAACATACAAAAATACAATATTCTCATTCCCACTCAGACCCGAGGTGTAATACTTTTGTTGATGTCAGTACTTCAGTGACTGAATGGCGAATAGTGTAGGCCCAGATCAGATTGCATGCATGCACAGGCAGGTCTGGGACTACGCTAGTCGCCAACATCAGGCAACATTTTAGGCAACTGAATGAGGAAATAAGACATGGATTGCATGGAAAAGATCACAGACGTTTTTTTACATTGTGTCGTTACACTGATGACATTCAGTAACGTCATGTGATGCTGTCCGACAAATGAAACGTTAGTTTTCAATTAATTGTAACCCGGATATTCGCATCATTATGTTTTTAGTCAGTATGTTTCGGACATTATAAAGCTGGTTACCTGATAAAAGACAGAAGTGTTACATACCCAGTATATCGGGTTAGGCATGACAAACATGTCAGTATGTTCATCACCCACCGACATATCTTTGATGAAAGTGAAGACGCGTTTCTGTCGGTAGGTCACCGTTCCATTGGAATTCCAGGTGATATTGAACTTGATTCTTTGTTCACTGAATAAAAACATCAGGATCTGAAGAGCGTGTTAGCATTTTTCAAAAAGGAGAGATAATCCATGACCGGGGGTCGAATCAGAAATCAAAATTCACTTTGCGCATCTACACACCATAAGGAAGGCACACACCAAGTTTCAGGTCCCTAGCTATTACGGTTAAAACAGTTTACTTCTTAAAAAGGCAAAATTGGGAGATTCTAAGTCAGAAAGGGGGAGATAATCCATGACCGGGGATAGAATCAAATATCGAAAATCACTTTGCGCATCTACACACCATAAGGAAGGCATAGTGACACACCAAGTTTCGAGTCCCTACCTATTACTGTTAAAACGTTTTAAGTCTTACAAGGCAAAACTAGGAAATTCTAAGTCGAAAAGGGGGAGATAATTCATGACCGGGGGTGGAATCAAAAATCGAAATTCACTTTGCACATCTACACACCATAAGGAAGACACACACCTAAGTTTCAAGTCCCTACCTATTACGGTTAAAAAGTTTTACTTCTTACAAGGCAAAATTGGGAAATTCTAAGTCGAACAAGAGTGCCGAAGGTCACAATATACGCCCGTCGAGGCAAGGCCAGTCAACAAGGGGAGATAACTCATCTTGACGTGATAAAAATGTAAACAAAATTTGGTTACGATCCGTCAAGTAGAACTCGACATATTGCGTGGACAAGGATAGTCCGAAAATTAAAAATGGCCGCCAAGGGGAGATAAGCAATCGGAAATTTTTCAAAATCAATAGGCTTCTTCGTCTTGCCGTGATAAACATGTATACCAAATTTGGTTACGAGCGGTGAAGTAGAACTTATTGCATGGACAATGATAGTGTGCGAAAAATAAAAATGGCAGCCATGGGGAGATAAGTACTAAGAAATTTATTAAAATCAATAGGCTTCTTCGTCTTGCCGTGATAAACATGTATACCGAATTTGGTTACGATCGGTAAGTACAACTGGAGTTATTACGTGGACAAGGATACAGAGTGCGAAAAATAAAAATGGCCACCAAAGGGAGATAAGTCATCGGAAATATTTCAAAATCAATAGGCTTCTTCGTCTTGCCGTGATAAACATGTATACCGAATTTGGTTATGATCGGTCAAGTAGAACTTGAGTTATTGAGTGGACAAGGATAGAGTGCAAAAATTCAAAATGGCTGCCAAGGGGAGATAAGTACCGCAAAATTTTCAAAATAAATCAATAGTCTTCTTTGTCTTGCCATGATAAACATGCATACCGAATTTGGTTTCGATCGGTGAAGTAGAACTCGAGTTATTGCGTGGACAGAGTGCGAAAATTAAAAATGGCCGCCAAGGGGAAATAAGTCATCGAAAAAAAAATCAAAATAAATAGGCTTCTTCGTCTTGCCGTGATAAACATGTATACCGAATTTGGTTACGAGCGGTGAAGTAGAACTTGAGTTATTGTGTGGACAAGGATACAGAGTGCGAAAAATAAAAATGGCCACCAAGGGGAGATAAGTCATCGGAAAGTTTTGAAAATCAATAGGTTTCTTCGGCTTGCCGTGATAAACATATATACCAAATTTGGTTACAATCCGTCAAGTAGAACTCTAGTTATTGCGTGGACAAGCTGTGCCCGCCCGCCCGCCCGTACAAGATGAATACATAATATGTCCCGTTTTTTCAAACAGGCGTATAAAAAGGGGAGATAATCCATGACAGGTGGTCGAATCAAAAATAGAAATTCACTTTGTGCATCTACACCATAATGAAGGCACACACCAAGTTTCAAGTCCCTACTTATTATGGTAATGGCCACCAAGGGGAGATAAGTAATCGGAAAGTTTTGAAAATCAATAGGCTTCTTCAGCTTGCTGTGATAAACATATATACCAAATTTGGTTACAATCTGTCAAGTAGTCCTCTAGTTATTGCGTGGACAAGCTGTGCATGCCCGCCCGCCGCCCACCCATACAAGATGAATACATAATACGTCCATTTTTTTTCAAACGGGCATATAAAAAGGGGAGATAATCCATGACCGGTGGTCGAATCAAAAATAGAAATTCACTTTGTGCATCTACACCATAATGAAGGCACACACCAAGTTTCAAGTACCTACTTATTATGGTAAAAAGGTTTTACTTACAAGCCAAATTTGTAAAATTCTAACTCGAAAAGGGGAGATCATCCATGACCCGGGGGTCAAACCAAAATTAACTTTGCGCATCTACACACCAAGCTTGAATTCCCTAGACTACCAATTACGGTTAAAAAGTTTTACATCATACAAGAAACATGACGGACGGACGGATACCTGTGACGAAAACAATATACCCATTTTTTTTTAAAAGTGGGTATAAAAAATAATATATCACTTCTCTGATTCACCCTTTCACCCCTAAATATCTGACACAGACTGTTTGTTTGTTCTTTTTTGTTTACTATTCCATATCTCGAAAATGTGTGTGAATAGAAAAAATATCTTAAATTTTGGCAAACACTGAAGATTTTGATGAGACGGCTCATCTGGATCTACAGTGGTTGTAAATGTGGGGGTTAAAAGGATTAAAACAAGAAATATGGCCTGTTAACGACCAATAAATTACAGGTAGATATATGGTTCAGTCTTGACGAGTATCGGCTTAGTAAAGTGTTAACGACCAGGGGCCCGTTTCACTAAACTTCGTACGACAAAATGTACATAAGTGCAAAGTTAGGATCGTCTGGATATCTCAATCTGAATTGATGAATTTACATTTATTGAGCATATGCAGCCTATGCTCAATAAATGTAAATCCATTAATTGTTCACAAGAAAGCATTGTTAATGAGAACTTTACAGTCTATCATAATTTTGCACTTACAAACATTTTAGTCTTACGAAGTTTAGTGAAACGGGCCCCAATATATTACAGGTAGGTATATGGTCCACTCTGTACGAGGCTCGGTTTATCTCCTGCGAGGAACTCGATGGGGTTAGACAGGTTGAAGATGTAGATCTGCATGTAGATCGGGACAGGTGGGTTCTGCCAGTAGTCGTATACCGGGCTGTCCTTGGAAATAATCACAGACTGCAATAGAAGTGACACCCCACATTAATTATACGATACGTTGAACAACACTAAAGTAACCACTAACCCACTCTCCCAACATTTCGGCCCAATGCCTTTAGTGTCAGGAATTAGAGTATGCTATCCGCTAAGTGGCATCCATTTGTGTCTAAGACTTACATTCTAAGTGAGTCCTTTATGGCAAAGACTTGCATTCTAAGCGAGTCCTTTATGGCGAAGACTTACAGAATATCATTCAAAGCGAGCTATTTATGGCGAAGACTTGCATTCAAAGCGAGTCAGTTACGGTGGAGACTTACATCCTCAGCGAGTCCTTTATGGCGAAGACTTGCATTCCAAACGAGTTATCTATGGCGAAGACTTGCATTCTCAGCGAGTGATTATTGGCGAGCGAAAGACTTACATTCTCCACCTTCTTCTTCACGACCCACTCCAGTACAGGGATCATCACTGCACCCAGGATTGCCAGGATCCAGCCCACACTGCAGCCGCAGCCCAGCCGACGCTTACTACTGCACTTCACCATGGCAGCTGCTGTTGTTAGGAGAAAAAGGTTTAACAAGTTCACTACTAAGTAACTGGAATGGATTTTGATATGTTAATTTTGCAACCAATCCAATCATCACAAAATTGTTTTCAGACTAGTCCATATATCAAAAGGGGGTGTTTTTGCTCTGAAAAATATGAAAATTACTAACAAAAAGTGCAGATCCTGATGCGACGGCTCGTTACGAGCCGGCTCATCTGGATCTACACTTTTGTCAATACCAGTAGTATATAAGAGTCATAATGATACAAGTTTATATGGAAGCCACACACTACGTGTGGTGGCTTCCACACGAAACTTGTAATCATTATGACTCTTATATACTACTACCGCGAGACCATATATTTATGACATGAGAAGATACACCCTATTAGAGATAAAAATCCCTATGTTATACTCAGTATATATATACAACATAATGGTTCTAGTTAAGTGTGCATGGTTGAAGACAGGTAGTCACGAGAGATGTTTTCGCACATGAATTTACGAATATTGCAAACATCACCGTGCATGGATGCGAAGAGGTTCCGTTTCGCCTCGCCCATGTCGACATTGTGGGGTAGGGACCAAAGCCGAGTCACTGCTATGTCCACCATGTGGTGGCACTCAGGCTACTCATCGAATGGTTAACAAGGGATTACGTGCTCGCAAGTATTATCGTTTAGTAATAATTCAAATCGGAAAGTCAGTTAGAAAGATAGAATCGATCTAATAAGTCACGGTGTTTCTACAGCATTAAAACACTGTAAAAAACATTATCAAACTAATTTTATAAAATTGAACAGAAAAAACAAGTACCAATATAAAAGAGAAAATGGATAATACAATACAATTGGAATTGAAAGTTTTTAATGGCTGTGTTGAAGAAGTTTACGAAGAATACGGGGGTTATAATCCTGTATATAAATTCTATTAAATGAGAACACTAGGCGATATCGAATATATGAAATACCAGCGTAATTTATTACGCTCCGACAAAAACGTTGCATTTACAATATTATACCGGCAATTATGTCAACTATACAAGAGGCAAATACGAACATTAAGACAGATAATGCGTATCGGATATGAAACTAAGGCGTATTATATAAAACTATTAAAACCCAACGATTCGTTTACGAACGTACATTTCTACGATATCACTTATAAATTTATGTTGTAATCACAACACCAAGCAGACGACAATGTTTCACTTACACGTGTTATAAACATGCAAATTAAGTGTCCTACCTTACACGTATATTAAGTGTCCATTTTATAGAGAGGTTTACGTCTTCCGGGATGAAACATAAACACACTGTAATATATACTACACACACGTGGGTGTGTATTACACAACCCGCTATCGATATTCCGGAAGTATTTCTTACATTGTGATTGGTTGGCATGTTTTTTATTTTTTTAATTTTACTTTTAATAATTTAGAACGTTATAACCTATATTATTAAATAAAAAACGAACTTATTATATAAAAAGCAAATAAAAAAAAAAAGAGTAAATATTGGTATTGCACAACACGGTTTTAGCTTAATATATGTAAAATTAACAATAATACTTTGTCTTGGGGGACGCCCCTTGACGAAAAATGAGCGCTCAGTGCACCCGTGCTGACACTTCCAAGGTTGCCTAGACTTTCGACACTAATTACTAGATCAGCCGAGAGATGGGGGTGTGCAGTACGGGTAGCTACACCTCGCTAAGAAAAACAGAAAAGAATGAATGAATGAATGAATGAAAGAGAGTGGCTTAGCGGGGTGGACCCAGAAGGGTTTTGCTGGCGCGGGTTCGAGCCTCGGTGTGACCCAACTTTTTTTTTTTTTTTATAATTTTCCTAAAATTAATTAATAAATTGTTTACTGCACCAATATAATTATTTAATAAAAATATTAATTTCTTCCGACTTTATCTCCAAGTTTTTCCCTAAATTTATCCCAATCAGTACACTCAATTTTGGGCATGGTGGCGCGCGCCTTGATTCTTATATCATTTTTTAATTGTTCATATCTCCCCATTTCTTCCACCACGGATTCAAACTCTAAATTTGATATTTTCTTATCGGCCAACACTTTGGACACCATAACGTCGATGGTATTTTTCTTCGACCTGGCGAGAACGGATATTCTATCATGTTTTCTACATTTTTTCTCGAGTTTTCCACCCGACGCCCTAATTACCATACACAACAACCCAGAAACGGCCGACATCGCACATAAAATCCCCGCTACGGGAACCGTTATAATGGTGGATATAGTTGCAGCTGTCCCCGCCCCACACAACACAGAAACACTCGCCAGAGCCGTACTAGATACTTCAGCCATGTTCACCGCGCGCCTATATTTTTTAGCGTTTCTTTTTCTATTTGTATATTCTCTAACTAAAATATCCTGCATAGCGACGATATTATTCAACCTAAAATCTGAACTTCTTTCGTTAATTGTACACAGTGTTGATGGAGTGGTATTGACAATTGGAAGCGTTGATTCGTTCATATTTAAATTTTACAAATTTATTTCAATATATTAGTATTTACAAAATAAGTTCAATTAACAACGAGACAATAGTGGAAGAACTCTCTTGGTCACCGAATTTCGTAACAAAGCTAATAACACTACCTTTGGAAAGTCTAATTCGATCATAACCGGAGAACGAAACCACCGTCGAACTATCTCCAGAGATTTTAGTGACTCCAACCCCCCGTTCTTCCCCATCTACTACAAGATTTATTGCGACCGCGCCCACAGGTTTACCACTACCATTAACCGAGCAGACCGCCATTTGGATAACTTCACCCGCGGCTGTCATAGTGTATCCCCCACATTTATTACTCGCTTTGGCACCGAACGAATATTCATAGTGCCCCTCAACCAATGGGCCCCGCTTCTCAGCCCAAACTGTTATGGCACGTTTTAGCGTTTTCATTGTTCGCACTATTCCGGCAAGCGCACTGTTTGCGTTATATGCCTCAGTACGAATATTATAAGAGGCCTCCTCAAGAGCTTTGGTCGCGGCTATACGATCATGTTTCAGTTTATCGGAAACTTCGGTTATCTTTCCGTCTAGTTCGGTAAGTGCCGCTTCTCTGATGACAGAGTCCTCTGAGCGCAACGCCTCATAAGCCTTCGCAAGGGCTGCCTGGTGGTCTTCTCGGGCTTTCTCAATACCCGACCGGGCCTCTTTTTGAAATTCGGTTATTTTTCCGTCTAGTTCACCAACCGCCGCTTCTCTGAGAGAGTCCTCTGAGCGCAACACCCTATAAGCCTCCGTAAGGTCCGCCTGGTGGCCTTCTCGGGCTTTCTCAATACCCGTTCTGACCCCCTCAACCCCCAACCAACCGGGCTCTTTTCGAAATTTGGTTATTTTTTCGTCTAGGTCAGTAAGTGCCACTTCTCTGTTGAGAGAGTCCTCTGAGCACAACGCCCCATAAGCCTACGCAATGGCCTCCTTGTGGTCTTCTCGGACCCCCTCAACCCCCGACCGGGTCTCTTTCAGAAATTCGGCTATTTTCCCGTCTAGTTCAGTAAGTGTCGCTTCTCTGTTGAGAGAGTCCTCTAAGCGCAACGCACCATAAGCCTCCGCAAGGGCCTCCGCAAGGTTCGACTGGTGGTCTTCTCGGACTTCATCAATACCCGACCGGGTCTCTTTTCGAAATTTTGTTATTTTTTTATCTAGTTCGGCAACCGCCGCTTCTCTGACGAGAGAGTCCTCTGAGCGCAACACCTCATAAGCTTCCGTAAGGTCCGCCTGGTGGTCTACTCGGGCTTTCTCAATACCCGACGTGGCCTCTTTTCGAAATTTGGTTATTTTTTTATCTAGTTCGGTAAGTGCCGCATCTCTAATGAGAGAGTCCTCTAAGCGCAATGTATCATAACCCTCCGTAAGGGCCGCCTGGTGGTCTTCTCAGACTTTATCAATATCCGACCTGCTCTCTTTTCGAAATTTCGTTATTTTTTTACCTAGTTCGTTTAGTTCCGTTTCTCTGATGAGAGAGTCCTCTGAGCGCAACACCTCATAAGCCGCCTGATCTTTCTCAATATCCGTTCGGACTCCCTCAATTTGTGCAGTCTACTCTAACATCTGATATACTCCTGTGAATCCCGTTTGTGACCTTCGATATAGTTTTATTTATCAAGGCCTTGGTTTTTCCAGTAGATAAAAAGTCGCCCTCTGTCGGGATGAATCCACCTTCTGCCGGTTCCAAATTCTTTGAATTTGTCACCCAATCGGAAGAACTACCTGGTCCGTATATACTTATAATAAAATTAATTATAATATTGGGCACCTATACTCAATTGGAAATTTCGAGAACTACCGAAATCGGGTAATCGTTTTTCAACTTTCTCGTTTGATCATCGAGAATAGAGACCGTAAATTCGTGGATATGTCCCGATTCCAAAACTTTCATCTCGGGGTGTGGGAAGTCTAAGGTCACAGTCTCGCCATAGAAACAGTCGCTGGCTGGCACAGTTTTCAGTAATGTGCTGGGGGATCCGTCTACCATGTTGTACGATGTGTTCACCCGATCCAGGTGCACCCTGAGAGTTTTCGTGAAGGCGAAGTCCACCGGGTTATCACCGACGTACTCACCCGGGGTAAACACTCCTTTGTTTGAGGAGTATGTCTCTCTAAAACCGAGTTGAATACCCAACCCCGGGGAGACCACTACCGCATTATCACTGCTGATGGTCATTGTTGCGAGCCCGGTAGCATTCGATACTGTGAGGTTGATTATACCGTCAAGCTCTGAGTTGACAAAATCTTTGAGCTGTCTTATTCCCCACAGTCCGTGAGGCAGCTTTACACCTAATTGTTGTCCATCCTTCACATAGTAAAACCCTTCGCTCTTCCCCACATTCTGCCACCCAACCGTGAACGTGATTGATCTGAGGCCTACCCGGCGTTGTCCGCAGCAGTTGTCTATTAACTTTTGAAGTTCACAACTCCCTTTTTGAACATTAGTGATAGTAGCAAACATAATAATATCTTTCAATGGATACAAAAGCATTTAGCTTTAATTCTAATGCAAAGTATAAAGTTGGTGGTGTATACGCTCAAAAGAACACCATTGGTGAGCTTGTGCACCCTAAAATAAGAGTCAGTTTGGGCCTAGGTTTCGACACAAATTTCACTAACATGTTTGAGAAATATAGGGTGACCAAGATTAGTACGGTGGATGGGGTAAACAGATGGCGGGCAACTCCGATGCAGTTCTGGCAGAACCAACTACATTTTGCTGTGTGGTGTGCCACAAATGGGTGTGGTGTATCTTTCGGAGACCACATAAATCCAAGTAACAGCATGATGAGCAGTAGCTTTACAACTTTCATGTTTATTATACTATTAGAAGGATTTTGAAAGAATTACGTGTTCCACTACCACAAGATGCTGCATGGAATCCTACATCTAACACATATGATAGGAGAGCGTTTGAGAAAATAGCCAACGAATTTGGTGTGGACCCAAACCGTGATTGGAAACAAAAAGTTTACACCAAGAACGATTCAATGGGGGACCCCTTTTTTGAAGAAGCTGAAAATGATGTAAAAGTTGTTGATGGCACATTCGATAGCAGTACTATGAGGTACACGTCAAGTTTCCTAATACATAAAAGACCAAGTTTTTTTCTTAATATATTCTCAGATAAAACCTACTACCAAACATATCCGGCTTCACTACACCAACCATCTAAAGTTGGAATAGCATGGAGTACATTTATATTAGATAAAAGCACTGGATTTACTCAGGC
The DNA here is from genome assembly GCA_029237695.1 of Conchocele bisecta. Lineage (NCBI taxonomy): Eukaryota > Metazoa > Mollusca > Bivalvia > Lucinida > Thyasiridae > Conchocele > Conchocele bisecta. Next base: position 47,345,545 of record CM055265.1, on the reverse strand, counting down.
CGGGTGTTAGTCGGCTTAATGATTCAATTCGTACATATGTGTGGGCTATACTAGGTGCGCAAAAACAAACTCGCAGTTCTATAATAGGAGTCGAACGGCGTTTGACGCGCAAAAACAGTTCTTGGCACTTGTTGAGGACGCCATCTCAGCTAAGGTGGACCTGGAGAAGGCGATCCAGAATTATCAAGACGTTTTGCAGACTGCCAGCACCCCAGTGGACTATGTATTTGGAATAGGTCTTTATATAGGTCTTCAAATCGTAATCGCCACCGCCAATCAAAAAATCGGTCACAACGGTAACGTGAACACGGATATCATCAAGCGCACCCCCAACATGATCGGGCGCGGAGTTGTAAATTCAAATAAATTCGAAAAAGATTTCATAAAACCCCCAAAACACAAAATGGATACACATCCCTCAACACAATCGAACCCAGTACCCCCAAAACACAAAATGGATACACATCCCTCAACACAATCGAACCCAGTACCCCCAATTAGTAAATTGGATGCACCCTCAAGTTCCATCAACAATGTTGAAACACCAATCATCAACAATGTTGAAATTGGAAGCACAACACACGAGGAGGAGAAATTAGCACTCGTCGTCGCCCTCGTGGCGATCGGATTATTTACGCTTTGGTTTTAGGAACTCTCTGGCGAAGAATAGTAGGAGACCGGCGATGGCCACGATTAAAGCCGAGGTATTCTCGGCGAGCCATCCGACCGTTTTTGATAATATAGATAACAAGAAGGAGAGGAGACCTCCTATCAAACCAGGCAGCGCGGCAGCCAACTTTCCTGCTAATTTAGCCAGGAGACTGGCGAGGGCTTTTAGTTGTTATCCACTCCTTGGCTCCGCCGGATGGCGCGGGTGCTGGTGCTGGTGCGGGTGCTGTTGCGGCACCAGCATTGACAGCTACAAAAATAGAGACATATAGATAGAATTAGGGTCGATATAATCATGCTGAAAGCTGCGATGATGGTTAATATCGTGACGCCCTTCTCTCTGAACAGAGTGCGAAGACGCTCACGAGTGTCGTGTCCTCGTGCAGAACCCTCGAGATTGTTTCGCGGCTCCGACTTAATTGGCCGGAAAGCGTCTCACGGTTAGTCGAAGCAGCCTCCAAGCGAGCTTCTCTTTCGTCCCGCAACGACCGCAGGAGTTTGTTAATCCTCTCGGTAGATTCTCTATCGTCACGGATTTCCCCAAGTTTTCTTTCTTCTAGCGCGATATGTTTGTCCAGCGCCGTGAGTTTGGAGAGGTTATTGACCAGTTCGCCCCGAGTTGTTTGCAGAGCCTTATCGAGTCCCCGGAGTTCGCGAAGAGGTAATGGTGGGTCATATTTCGTGCCGTTCATTTCGGTGACCGTGGTTTCCACTGTGTTAATAGCGTCGGTGGCTATACGAGGGACATCGCTGAGCTCGCTCATTTCTATAGCGGCGGCCGTCTTCGCCAGCGTTTCGTCGGTAGACTGTAGGGTTTTTACCATTTGTTGAGCAGCTGCGACCGATCATCGATCATCTCCGAGAGCTCGAGCGAGGGATACTCCATATCGGTTCACGGAAGAGGGGCTGAGGAACCGGGTCGGTCGTTCTTGTACGTCAGCAACTTCCAGCTATTACCCCATTTAACCCACAAGTCTCCTCTTTTAGTGCTGCGGAACTCCAATGTGGCATTGATGCCGTGTTTAGACACCTAACTCTCCCACCGTTTCACCGAGACTTTTCCGTTTCCGTGAGAGCGCCAGCTCATTCTTGGAGATCCCCGCAGGAATCTCGGCACCGCCCGCCCATGCCGGAGTTGCGGGTGGGGCCTCCCACATAGGGGCACCAGCAAACAAAGATGCGCCTGGACCAAGCGAAGGTGTATTTCGTGGTTCGCCTGGAACAAACAAAGGTGTACTTTTGGGTGCTGGTGTCTCTATGAAGGTCGTTTCGTCATAGTTATCGATGTCATCATCGATGTCATCATCATCGCGGAAATCGTCTCTGCCGATTTCATCCATGTCAATATCGTAATCAGCCATATTAATTTCTTAAAATTAATTATGTATTAAAGACAAAACCATACGGGTTTAATATAGATTCACTAAATTATTGTCTTCGAGTCAATACGGTCGCAAACTCAATCCATACCGCAGACTGCGTGAGCCCCTCGGTAAAAGGCGTGAGACAGAGTGTCGTTATTACGAACAACCCATCGACGATCGACCAGAACCAGCAGCTCTTGGTCCGCTCCCCAACCTCGAGCTAACGACGTCATTGTGCCGGGGACTGTTCGCCTCGCTTTCACTATTTCGCTGACGTCGACGGACGAGGACCGAACCGTCGTTCAGAACCTGGGTCGCGCCATCGTCAAAAAGACCATGATAAAGATTTCTGGTAATGAGGTGATGTCGATCGACGACAGCGACGTCTACCATTGTTATCAGGACCTATGGAAGACGGCGCAAGAGCGCGAAAACGCTGTCTATCAGGGTATTGACACCAGCAAAAATAAGAACGTAACCAGGCTTAGAATCGGGGCTGCTAACAAGGCAGATAACAACGCGAGCGACAATGCGGTCGCGGGCGCCTACGGCAACCGAGGGAGTACCCAATCAACTCTACAGCGCGGGTCTTCGCGCGCACCAGCAGTGGGACGAAGTAAGAAAGCAGTTTGCTGCTGGCTCTAAGCGCTCTCCGGAGGTTGCAGCAGTTGCCAAAGACCTGCATCTCTCGGCTGTCTCCCTCGCGGAGTTCCTGAATACCAAATACGCGTTATGGCTAGACATGCGAGCCAGCGACGACGACCAAATACACGGCAGCGGACGCTAAGTTGAGAACGCTAGCGAGGATGTGACGATCCAGATAACCAAAGAGGCGGACGGAGCCGGGCCATTGAACGTGTACTTATATATAACTAGAAAAAGTCGATGGCGCGCCATCGCAATATACCCACTTTCCCCAAATGCTAAGTCCGAAAGGGGGAGGTAATCCATGATGGAGGGTCGGATAAAAAATCCGAATTCACTTTACGCATCAGCACATCAAAACGAAGCTACGAGCCAAATATCAGACGCGTAGGTATTAAGGTGAAAAAGTTTTTCAACCTACGAGGAAAAATAGTGAAATTCTAAGTCCGAAAGGGGGAGATAATCCATGATGGAAGGTCCGATCAAAAATCGGAATTCACTTTGAATAACAAGCTATACAAATAATCGAAGCTAGGATAAGGAAAATTTTTCGATTACAAGAAAAAATAGGGAAATTCCTGAGTCCGAAAGGGGGAGATAATCCATGTGGAGGGTCCGGATCAAAAAACCGAATTCAATTTGATCTTACATTAACGAAGTACATACCAAATATCAGGGAAACGTAGTAAAGGTGAAAAAGTTTTTCGAGTTACAAGGATGGGAAATGTGTCCGAAAGGGGGAGATAATCCATGATGGAGGGTCGGATCAAAAATCCGAATTCACTTTGCGCATCTGCACATGATAACGAAGCTACATACCAAATATCAGCGCGTAGGTATGAAGGTGAAAAAGTTTTTCGAGTTACAAGGAAAAAAATGGGAAATTGTGAGTCCGAAAGGGGAGATAACCATGATGGAGGGTCGGATCCAAAATCCGAATTCACTTTGCGCATCTGCACATGATAACGAAGCTACATAGCCAAATATAGGCGCGTAGGTATGAAGGTGAAAAAGTTTTCGAGTTACAAGGAAAAAATGGGAAATTGTGAGTCCGAAAGGGGGAGATAATCCATGATGGAGGGTCGGATCAAAAATCCAAATTCACTTTGCGCATCTGCACATGATAACGAAGCTACATAGCATATGCGCGTAGGTATGAGGTGAAAAAGTTTTTCGAGTTACAAGGAAAAAATGGGAAATGTGAGTCCGAAAGGGGGGATAATCATGATGGAGGGTTCGGATCAAAAATCCAAATTCACTTTGCGCATCTGGCATGATAAACGAACTCACATAGCATATGAGGCCGCGTAGGGGGTAGAAGGTGAAGTCGAGTTACGAGGAAAAAATATGGGAAATTCTGAGTCCGAGGGGGAGATAATCATGATGGAGGGTCGGATCCAAAATTCAAAAATATTCACTTTGCGCATCTGAACATGATAACGAAGCTACATACCAAATATCAGGCGCGTAGGTATGAAGGTGAAAAAGTTTTTTACGAGTTACGAGGAAAAAATGGGAAATTCTGAGTCCGAAAGGGGGAGATAATCCATGATGGAGGGTCGGATCAAAAATCCAAATTCACTTTGCGCATCTGCACATGATAACGAAGCTACATACCAAATATCAGGCGCGTAGGTAATGAAGGTGAAAAAGTTTTTTTGTTCGAGGGTAGAAATGGAGGGTCGGATCAAAAATCCAAATTCACTTTGCGCATCTGCACATGATAACGAAGCTACATACCAAATATCAGGCGCGTAGGTATGAAGGTGAAAAAGTTTTTCGAGTTACAAGAAACGTGACGGACGTACGGACGGACGTACGGACGTACGGACGGACGGACGTACGGACGTACGGACGGACGGACACCCGTGACGAAAACAATATACCCGTTTTTTTTTACAAAAAAGTGGGTATAATTACAGACGCACAACTCAACATCGAAGATGGCCGATACGTCTCAGCACTCTACTGATTTAATAAAAAAATCATCTAACGATTTATTAATTAATTTTAAGAAAATTAGCAATCAATACCAATTCACGATTGGAGATGCCCACTCTGCCATAATATGTGGGCAGACAGGATGTGGAAAAACGGTTTTCATCCTAGACTTGCTCGAGGGCTCCTACCGCGATGCCTTTCGTCATATTGTGATCCTGTGACCCACTGTGCGGCACAACGATACTTATCAGCGGCGCCCGTAGATATGGACCGACCCAGAGGTATACGTTATTGACCCCGGTGATAGGCTTCACGATTGGTTGCGTGGTTTATACCAAAAATTCCAGGGTGAGCCCTATACGTGATTGACGATTGCTCGGTCAAGGCGGCGATGACCAAAAAGAAGGACATGCTCTCCGAGCTCGCATTTTCTGGCCGCCATGCTAGGCAAAGCGTATGGATATCCACTCAAATGTACAACGCCGTCCTCAAGGATCTGCGCGAGCAAACGAAATGGGTCGCCCTCTTTCACTGCAAGGACCGAGACTCATTCGATGACTGTCTTCGAGAGAATGACGTTATCCCAACGCGCGAGGAGCGCCTGGAGGTTCGACAGATGCTTTCGGAAACTAAGCACGCCAAGCTTTTGCTAAAGACTGATCAACCAACTACTTACGAAGTTATCAATTAATTTTATAATTAATTAGCAATTACTGAACAAATGCTGAACAATGCTGAACAATGCTTAGCAATTGCTGAACAATGCTGAACAATGCTGAACAAATGCTGAACAATGGTTAAGAATGTTAACAATTTGGTGCTCCGCTGCGAGCTTTGTTGCGAGCATAATGGTGATCATAAGTATCGGGTGGTGCGCTTGGCAATATGTTAAAGTGATGAGACTTGTTAGAATAGTTAAATTAATTTTAAGAAAAATGAACTGCGACGAACTTCTCGATCAGCTAATAGAAGAAACCTCAACTCCGACTGCCAACATAGATAATGATCCGACAGAGCAATCGGAATCAACTCCAACGGCGGTTGGTATTGGGTTGAGTGCAACGACTCCGAATGAAAATGAAAATGCGGCGCGACGAGAGCGGCTAGCTGCGCTGGTTGCTGGGGGACAATCGGAGCATTATCTCGGTAGGCGTCTCTCAGTTTTTCAGGTGGATAAGATGTCAGATGCGGAGATCGATAAAATGTATGCACGATACGAAACCAAATTGGGAGCGGAGATGACAAAAACTCTCGGATCGGCGGCTATTCATTTGTACGCAACCGCCGTTAGTATACTTCTCCCTATACCAAACACCGCGGGATTGATTGACGATCTAGAGACTGACCCTTTTATAGGTCACACTCTTAGAACAGCCTGCTGCTCAATTTATCACAAGTTTGGAATGTACTTAGCTCCGCTGACAACCGCGTTGACCACGGGTAAACACTGTCAATTTGGACATATATGCCCACGAACTATAAGCCCTAATATTAATACAAAATATAATTTTGAAAATGATGACACAAGACACACCCGCGAGAGTGACGGAGTTGAACCCGATTGCTCCAACCCAATCGAACCCGAGTGTTACTCCGCCACTGGATGACATACAGCATATAAAAAATCCCAAAAGACAGGCAGCTGGGCGGGCGGCGGCTGCCACCCGAAAAGTTAAACAAGATAAAATACTCGCCGAGCTTCGAGAGGCTAAACAGTCGTTGCAATCGGGGACGGAGTTGAGTACAACAACACCCCCAATTCACGAATTGGAAGCACACTCAACACCCAATACCAACTGCCGTTGGAGTTGGGCGAATCCGATTGAACCCAAATTCGTGAATTGGAGTTGGGTTGTTGGTGGTGGTCTGGCAGTTGTTGGTGCCCTGTGCGTGTGGAAATACCCCATATTATCGAAAAAACAACCAGCCAGTGTTCAGAAGAAAGTTACGAAACACCAATCGCGATTGGATGCGCCCCATTTAAACATTGATCGCGACCCCTTTTATATGCAATAATTATAATGGCTGAACAAGATGGTAAAATGTTAGTGAATGCGCTTTATCACGCCGTGGTGATATCGGGTTTCAGTATCGGGTATGCTCGACTATCAAAGATGGCCCTAGGAGGATCCGCTCCCAAATTGGACTTTACTGCGAGAGACGTAGGGCTCGCGACCTTAGATGTAGCGGCCGCAGTTTGGACCCGAGATTATCTAGTTAAAGCTGGAATTCTACCAGTTAATATATGGAAATAAATGGCTTCAATCGCAGTAATAGTAGGTGGTGCGCTCGTAAACGCATTGGCGTTCAGCGGTAGCAACTTTATATTCTCTAAAATGAGAAGCTCGAACGTGGATGAGGAGCGTAAGCGTCACGATTTAGCTGTAGAACAACTCAATAGCGCAAAGGAAGCGTGGTCGAAAAAACGAACCGCCCATCTTGACTGGGTCAATGAAGTGCTTCGCCGCGAAAATCACGCCGCACAAACTTTTCAGAACGTTGAAGAAGCCAACCGCGAGTACGCGCTGGCATATCCGCAGAAAAGTCTCGCGCCGCTGGATCGCGAGCCCCAACTTTCAGATTTCTATGTACCGTCAGAGCCCCAAAAAGACCGCGAGATCGCGTTCATCGTCGTGGGAATGGGTGTGGTGGGGCTCGTCGGCTACTATATTCAATCGAGATTTTAAATTAATTATTTTAAATAACTTTTTTTATAAATATATATATATAGAACGATGTCAGTTGACAAACTTTATTTTGCTATGATTGATGTAGGCTACACTGCCCTTAAACACCGCATAGCTGGTGCAAGGGGTATGATTCGTCTGGCCCGAGATTCTCTCGAGACGTGGCGGGAGGACGAAAAAGTGGCCACCCTTTTCGCAAAGCGGATGTTACATTCCTCCACCAATCCTGGGGGATTATATTTTCCCAATTTCCTTCAGAACTTAACCCCCAATCGCGATTGTACTTCCAACAAAGGTTTATTATTATCGACGCAGTTACCGGACGATCTGGTGAGGGCATGTTGGAGATTGTCCGATATATTAGAATACATCGCATACGATGAACACGCGCAAACTTAATACCAAACTATCGGTTCGCCTAACGCGCAAGCTAGCGAACACGTACTATAGCCCCCGCGGCTACTGGAAGGGACTCGCTGCCATCAAGAACCTCGCGGCGGCGACCAAGGTTTCAGAAAACGCTGTCAAGGAATGGCTCAAGAAGCAGGCCATCTGGCAGATCTATTTACCCGCGCCTCACAATATTCCGCGCCCGAAATTCGACGTGCCGGTACCGAACCAAGTTCACCAAGCGGATCTCCTGTTTCTCCCTCACGATCGAGTCGGTCGTAAGACGTACAAGTACGCGCTGACAGTCGTTGACGTAGCGCGTCGTTATAAGGGGGCTGAGCCGTTGGCCACTAAAGAGTCTAAGGAGGTGGCCGAGGCTCTCTCCCGAATATATAAGAGGAGTCCTCTCAAATGGCCGAATCTTCTCCAGGTCGATCCCGGCCGCGAGTTCATGGGGGCGGTCTCTCATCTATTGTCTAAGCACGAAGTTTCTGTCAGACGCGGCCGCGTCAACATCCACCGGGACCAGGGGATCGTGGAACGCTTCAATCGAACCCTGGCTGAGAGACTGTTCGGACACCAATACGCTAAAGAACTTGTAGACCCTCATTCGCGATCGACCGAGTGGGTGGCCAGACTGTCCACCGTGGTCTCCGCACTGAACGCAGAGGTGACCAGATTGATAGGTAAGAAGCCCGTAGATGCTATCAAGTTTAAAAGGGTGACGAGCGAGCCCTCTGCCGTCTCGCGCGGGCGACCCGTTGGTTTAGAGGAGCAACGGCTTCCATCGGATATTGACGTCCGGTACCTCTATCAACCGGGAGAGCTCGAAGGTGGCAGCCGCCGCGCGACTGATCCCGTGTGGTCTCTCAATGTATATCATCTAGATCGATCTATTACCAAGCCCGATGAGCCCGTGCTCTACTATTTGGATGATGGGCCATCTCGAGGGTTTGTTCGCGAAGAACTTCTCGCGGTGCCTTCTGACACCCAGCTACCCCCGGATCGTCAGAGTCTTTAGTATTCTCTCAAAGTTCTCTTCTTTTTTTTTATCTATCCTATAGGCTCGGTGTGTAACCCGTCTTCCATCACTCTCCTCTTGTCGTAGTACGCCGAGAGTCCTAATTTTTGTTGACAGTACGTCTTCATCACCCCGTTAATCATTCGGAATCCCCTGTTCTCCGCCATATCCCTACCCCCTTCGAGAGCACTCTTATACCTTCCCCAAGTCAGATCGTTAGATCTCTTCGACATCCCTTGGCCGAGTGCTTAGATTTTCCATCACCGCTCACGTAGTAACACTTGCTACACAGAGCGATGGCTCTATCCCCTTCGAATTCCAGCTTGAACAGTCCCGGAGTTCTGTTTGCTCCACACGTCCCACGCCAACCACACGGTCTTCTCCTTATTGAACTTTCTCTTCATATTCTTTCTCACCACCGCCGCCAGCGTCTTCTCCGACAGCGCGAAGTACATGCTGTCAGTGTCCATCTGTATCAGTTCGAAATCTCTGCGATCCACGCAAGAAATCGTAGTAGAACTCCAGCATCCGGAGCTTGGCCAACTGGTAGACCGCTATGCCACACTGAAACGGTCTGTTGATCACCACTCGAGTCTTCCTGCTCGATATCTCGTAAGCCTCCCCAATCTCCTCCAAGTCTTCGAACCACGCCGACCTCAGTGCCCGATCGACAGTCTTCTCATCCTTCGTATATGTGGTGTTCAGGTGTCTCTCTTGCGCCTCTATCAGCTTGCCACAACACGCGTTGCCAACCAGTTTGAATATCTCCGCAAACACCGCCTTGCTCTTGTCGACGTCCCCCGTCCGTCTAGCGGCGGTGACCTCTTTAACGAACCATTGAAACGGTTTGCCGGGCGTGTAGTCTATCACCCTATGCACCGCCTTGACGATCAGACCGTGCTCCAGATACCACTTTAGCAGCGGGGAGTATATGATCATCTTCTTAGCGAACATTGCCCCCACGAGCTTTCTCTGTCCTTCGACTCTTTTCCTCCCGGTCCCGGCCAGGTAGTCCTTCATGTGCTGTGGAACCTCGTTCTCATCGACTTCTCGATTAACGAACAGCGGTGACATTTCCGAGAACTTGTCTCTCAACGTTTCAGGGACCTCTATATCCAACTCCGCAAATCCGAACCACTTTTCACTCCTGACCTTCCTCACGAAACGGTCTATATACGACTGTCTTTCCGGGTCGTCACACGTCCATATCTGCTCCTCACCACACGGCATGTCCTTCGACAGAGTAGATAGGTATAGAGCATTGGCATCGTACCCCAGCACCGCCTTGCACATCTTCTCCTCCCGACTCCCCACCTGACCCTGATCGTCGACCTTCCAGCCTCGGCGTATCTGGAGAATACTAATGGACGGACCACCGACCAATCCCTGCTTCATCATCTCGTAGTTTCAGACTTCGGTGACCACAGCTCGGGCGTGTCCGCCTTCCCATCGATCAACCCGCGGAGTAGGTACTGAAGGGAAACACCGGGCAGAGACACGGCATCCTTGAGTATATCCACGCCTCTTCCCTTGTAGAACTCCGTCATTTTAGTCAGAGCCTCTAGGAACGGTCCTACATCCAAGTCGTTGTAGTGTTGCAACCATTCCTTGAACGTCTTCATCCCCTTTTCTCGGAATACCTTCTTACACTCTTTCCACTCGGACAACGACAGTAGGAACTCACCCAACTTCGAGTACCACTCGGGATAGTCTGGCAGCCCCGGATGGTCGAGCTTGTCCGCGCTATCGAACCACTCGTATGGAAAGTGAGACTTTACCGTTTTACAGTCGTACGCCTTAACCCACCGGTCGTACGTGGTACCGGGTCCCAGATACTGGATGATGTCGAGAAATCTAAACTCCGGGGTAAACAGAAACATCGTCGTGCTGGCTCTCTTTCCGACCATCACCTTATTCACGGTGGCCGCCAACTTCTCTACAAAGTACTGCTTGATGAGGTTCAGGTCGTACCTGCTACAGTTGAACCCCACCACCGGGACTTGGTCAATCCAAGAAATAATCTTTGCTTGCTGAGACTTCGATAACATATCTATGTCGGCCGGCAGATACTTCTTCCTAACCCCCTCCCTGATTGCCTTGCCTCTCATCTGCAGCTCGGTCACGAACTTCTCGACTAGTGTGTCGGGATCTCGTTCGAATAGGTGTGTGATCCCTTCATGCATCGTATCCCCCAACGACACCGATATAGGAACGTGCTCGACCTCGAAGGTCAGGTCTTTGGTGGGTCGCGTGGTTTTTGACTTGTCGAGATACGCCTCGAAGTCGTAGACTATCTGGTGGGGGTACAGAGTCGTCTCCTCCTCGCGTGGCAATTGTGGATAGTAGGTATTAATTTTATCAAAATTATCATTCAACCACTCGCACTCCCACATCACCACCAGCTCGTAACCCCCGCCTTCCTTATCTTGGCGTCTTGAATTTTCGTCCTCTTGTACAGCGATCTCGCATTACCTCTCATGCAATGCCTCGGACACCCGTGCCAGTAGCATCCATGAAACTGAAACACGGTCTCGGTCTCGTGACAGTAACCGTCGACCGATCACCGGCCACCCACCTCTCACCACCGTGCACCGCAGTTGGCGTGATGTATGTGCTTTCCCACCCTCTCCTCTTCTCTGCTCAACCATTGAATCGACCTCACACTCGCTGACCCCTTAGGATAGAACGCCTTCTCGTAGGCCGACTGCGGTCTCTCTACCCTCTTACCTGGACATGTCACCACGGTCTTCCCACCCATGCAGGTGGTCACTGTGCCTGTGCATGTTACACGACTTTGTGAACCGTTGTTGACATCCGGTGCACCCGTACTCGTTCGTCATCTTGCGGAGATTCGTTATGAGGAACGAGTGACCTCCAAACATTCCTATCGTCATTGTCTTCCCCCCAACCACGTCGTAATTTGCCGGAACCTTCATGAGGTACCACACTCCGTCGGCGGTGGGCTCGTAAACGCGAATGCCCATCTTGAAGCGCTCTTCTACCTTCTTAATATCATCCAGGGGGATTCCCTTACTACCCGGTCCGTTATCGTGCCCGAGGTATTCGCGAGCCAGAGCTCGTGCCTTCCTACAACACCCGTCGGGTCTCCCTCCACGTTGGATGGCTATGCACCTAAACAGACACAAGTAGTCGTCGTACGTGTCGACGGAATACATTCCCTTTTTCTGTCTTAACCAGTCTGGGAGTTTTCCCCGCTCCCATGAGAAGTTGTTGCGCGTCGATGATCATCTTCACCTCGACCGATATCCAACGAACCGAAGGTCCATTTTGTGTTTGGTCTATCGACTTTGTCGATGTCCATTCGACCTTTCTCTCTATCGGATATCCAACTCTCGGCTTTGGCTATCTCGTTTATCCACGGACTGCCCTTTGATTGTTTGTGATAGATCATAGTAGCGTCGGTCTCTATGTTCCTAATACGATACGAGCACGAATACCTCAGGTAACATGCCGTGGTCATCTCTGGGCGAATTTTATTCATTATGCGATTAGCGATCTCCCGTCTACCCCCTCTCGAAAGTCCATACTATCTTCCTCCTACCCCTATCAACAGTTTCCCTAACTTCGGCTTCTTCGGCGAGAATCCTGGGACCCTCCTCCACCAAAGCTCTGGCGATATCTCTCCTCTTCTTGGGAGGTCCCCCCACCAACCCTTGATAAATCTTATTGTAGTACGCCTTGTATAGGGGTTTTCTACGTGCGCTGGGATCTTCTTTTACACGCTGCGCGTAAGCGGTGGCGCGCAGACTGGCCGTCGTCTCGTTCTCCAATTTCTCGGAGCGTTTTTCGGGTCGGCGGGCAGTCGTCCGGTCGAAACCGCACGCCGCAGCCTCTCCTCGTAGACGACGGCTCGCGCGTCATTTATCCTATCTGCTATATCTTTCTTGAGTCTCAAACCTCTTAGGGAAATTCCCCAACTCTTAGTTTGCTCTCTCATTTGCTTTATGGTAGGCATTATACTGAGTATAACCAATAGATTTTTTATCTTCAATAGGGTGTAAGTTTATATTTATTCGTAATAAATATATGACAGATTGTTGTAATATACTTAGTATAACTTATGGATAACTTGTCTTTAATAGGGTGTCAGTTTATATTTGTGACAGATTGGTGTAAAATACTGAGTATAACTTATAGATTTCTTATCTTTAATAGGGTGTCAGTTGTTATTTTATTCATAATAAAAGTATGACAGATTGTTGTATATATATACTGAGTATATGGATAACTTGTCTTTAATAGGGTGTCAGTATATATTTGTGACAGATTGCTGTAAAATACTGAGTATAATTTATGGATTTCTTATCTTCAATAGGGTGTCAGTTGTTATTTTATTCGTAATAAAAGTATGACAGATTGTTGTATATATATACTGAGTATAACATAGGGATTTTTATCTCTAATAGGGTGTATCTTCTCATGTCATAAATATATGGTCTCGCGGTAGTAGTATATAAGAGTCATAATGATTACAAGTTTCGTGTGGAAGCCACCACACGTAGTGTGTGGCTTCCATATAAACTTGTATCATTATGACTCTTATATACTACTATACCAATGACTATACAGACCTGGGGTGTTGAAATGGTTAAATGTTTCACAACTACTATTTATATTGAAATGATCCTCAAATTATTTTGTTTAAAATATGTACATTTGATACTTTATCACTTTTGTGAAAATTCCACAGGAAAATGCCACATTCATGAACTCAGGACTAGGACACCATGTAAAATCACAATAACTCAATGTAACCCACCAAGTTGGAATAACATGTGACAATTTCAGTTGTGACTGGAGACATGTGGCTTTTTGCCACCAGTGTAGACCCAGATTAGACTGCACAGTTGCAGGAAAAATCTAAATCCGGAAAATTCCTGATTTGTGAAAATAGCTTGCTCAGATTTCTTTGATAACATACGAGTTAAAAACGTCATCTGGTTTCTTGTAAAACAATCATATACGAAATAATGCTAGGTGGACAGAAACATGTTCTGCCGGGCAAATGCATACAGGTACCTGTTGTCGGTCACTGGTCGTGACGATCACTGGTCACAAATCAGTAGCTTATAATGAAACTGCGCATCGCTTTGGTGAGGAAACAACTAGATATTTAGAGTTATCAAAAGCAATGTTGAATAGTTTGTTGTTTCTGTGGTCTACAATAAGTTCAATAACACATATCAAATTGACAATCACATGATCATGATGATGATCGCTTCTTGTCGTTCCAATGTCCAAATTATATTTCAGTTCTGTCATCCCCATGAGAAATTGTGAGCGGGCAAGGCTAATTCGCAAACCTTTGCTGCGACATACTGCGCAGTAAGGTAAATTATCAAAGAAAGTAAAGTTTAAAAACAACAACATGAAATTCAATATGCATATCAACGAAAAGGTAAATAAAGCAAACAAATATGTATAGGTTTATTAATATTCACATCTTTCACATTCATGAACAATGTGTCTCACATTATACCAATTCAGATTCAGATGGATGGCACGTGGAATGAACATATGAATGATGAGAAACATGCGCAATACTTCAGGGGCGTCGGAACAGATCAGATCAGGCAGGTCCGGCGACTGCTGGATCAATACTTTTAACATATTTGGAATTCACATATATATATATATATATATAAAACGGAATGTAAATATTTTTTTCTGAAACTTTTCTCATTTCTCATCAGAATTTGAAGTGTACGCGTCATGTACATTGTTACCACTCAGTTGAACGGTCTCGGCGAGACGGTTCAACCGAGTTCAATCATGTGACCTTGACCTTGGGTATGTGGGCAGCATGGGTGGGCGGGAAATGAAAATATGGATGATGACAAACGTGTATATGAAGTTTGACGCGAATCGCTAATTAATATACGGTAAATAAGAAGTTATGGCAGAAGTAATCTACTTAACCAACACATAAAATGTAGTGAATGAGAAAATTAAATGTGTTTGACCTTGACCTTGTGATTGGGGCGGGGAATTACAAGCACATGAAGTTTGAAGCCGATCGCACGCATATATTTAACAGAATTTATAAATTATCTGAAATTGACCTTTGACACGGGGAGCATGTGTGGGGCGGGAGATTTACATATGAATGATGAGTAACATGCACATGAAGTTTGAAGCCAATCCCTCATACAGTAATTAAAGAAGTTATAGCAGAATGGAGAAACGCACATGCATATGCTGGACGGAAAGTTCCAAGCTAGTTGACCTCGACCTTGGGCATGGGGAATGGAGAGCATGTGTGGGGCGGCAAATTAAAATATGAATGCCGAGAAATGTACATGCACAAGGCGTTTAAATTGAAGCCAATCGGTTATACAATAAAGAAGTTATAGGCCTATCAGATTGGAGAAACACGCACACATATACTGGACGGAAACACAGTTTTCACCCACGAATTGGACGCTAATGCCCGAGTTCAGTAGATCGTTTACAAATTATTATCCAGCGCAATGTTCAATGTCGTCAAAGTCATGCCGTTATGATGTGATAATAAACACGTCACAATTAAACCATTGAAAACATTTGATATGGAATTTACGAAACTCATCAGTATTATAAGTGTATGCACCTCACCAGAGGCTCTGTACATAAAATGTGACCACCTCATTTCATAGAGGATCTCAAACTCGTTTCCAAATTCCTATTGATATGGCATTTATGAAACGAGTCACGCACAATTTACGCACGGAGACTAATATATGCCATTTGATAGGTAAGCACTTCATATTACAAAAACGAGAGCACATTTTAATAATCGTAATGATTTACTGAGTCACTGACGCTTCTAATGATGTTTCAAATAGGATGACGTCAACGTCAAACATTGTTGCTTTGTCACGTCATTAGGGACGTCATGCGGAACGTCTTTGTTTTGTTCGTTTGGCATAACGTTGGCGCACAATACGAATATGTAATTATGGTGATGCGGCCAGCCAATCAAATACATTGCAGATGTTATTACACGTGTGCTATATCACATTTACGAAATAGGTTACATGTAATGACAAGATTTTCATGTGGTAAACTAGTATCTCATATCAAACGAGTTTGAGATCCTCTATGTACGTTAGTCGGATCGCTACCAAACGTCATCAATAGCTTCCTCACAGACTCAAGAATGTTCTAGCGCCAATAACGGCAGACAATATTCCCGAGTATCAGACTATACTGTCTGTTCCACGTTTTGCTGCCGACGAACGTAAATCTTAAAACTATTTAAATGTAAGTACTTTTTCATCACCCTCCCCAAAAAAGGTTATTTGAAGAAATTCCATCAAATATTGATTTTATTGAGAAAAAAAACTATTTTTCTATGGGAATTTAAAGGTGCATGCCCACTCAGTAGGCACAAAATGTTCTTTATATCAGAGACATCATCCGAGATATTTTATGGCAAAATAAACATTCATTCACCATTACCCCACCTATTGATTGGCATTATTATACATTTTATATCAGACGTAACTTCCCACACTGATATCAGTGGCGATAACCGTGTTTCCTTAAATGTTAACGGACATTACTATTTATTCTCTGTATTTATTTTTTGATGTGCAATTATCATACTTTATAATCTGTCGAAAATAATATTGTTTCAGGTGACGCATTTAATTAGTATAAATAATTAAAAAATACCATGCCTCATTTGCATATGAAAATAGGCTGATACCAACGCGCGTCACGATCAGTAAAATAAATATTAATAAATGATTATACCTATATAGCAGCCACTCATAATTTTTAGAACTGGTGGAATAGTGACACAATTATACACTTATTTAATTCTTATAAAGAACAGTTTAAGCCTACTGAGTGGGCATGTACCTTTAAAATGGGGGTGGGGGGCAAAAAATATTTTGTTTTCAACTAATTTTTTATTTGTGGACCGATTTTCAAAATACACCTTTTATTTTCTTGTTTACATCATTTCCAAGATATCTAGCCAGCTATCTTTTCTTTTACTTTTTTGACTCCTCCCCCACCTCTTCCACCTCTTTTCCCCATGTTAAAATTCCATAGAAAAAAGTTTTTTCGCTATGTAAAATCAATATTTCATGGAATGTCGTCAAACAATTTTTTTTGGGGATTGTGATTATTTTGTTAAAAAAGTACTTGCATTTAAATAGTGTTTAATGTGTTTACAAGTTCGTCGGCAGAAAAGCGTGGAACAGACAGTAGATGTGAACTCTTGCTGAGGACGGATGCCATGTACGCACCCCCCTAAATTCGCCGAGGTCCGCTATTTTTAAAACAGTAATCTCAACAAATCTTGAAATGCATTAATATATAGGTAATTTGCATGAAAATGTCACAATTTACCACCGTAGGACATAAAATGCAGGAGAGTGCATTTCAGGCCATCTAGGTTTAAAAAAATTCAGGGGGGTGCGTCAGGGGCGAGCCCCATGTAGTGGCACGAGTACGCTAGGGGGGGGGGGGGGTACCCCCTAGCGTACTCGTGCCACTACAGGGGGGGGGGGGGGGGTACCCCCTAGCGTACTCGTGCCACTACATGGGGCTCGCCCCCCCCCCGCCCCCCCGCCCCCCCCCCCTAGCGTACAGGGGCGAGACCCATGTAGTGCGCGAGTATAGGGGGGTACCCCTAGCGTACTCGCGCCACTACATGGGGCTCGCCCCTGACGCACCCCCTACTAGGGGGGTACATGGGGCTCGCCCCTGACGCACCCCCCTGACGCACCCCCAATAGAAAATCCTGCTTACGGGCCTGAGATAGATAGTATATGATACGTATGTACCGATATCGGCGGAACTTGAAACAACCCAGCAGTCATAGTATCGTCATGATTATCTTCAATTAAACCACTTTACACAGGGCCATGATGAACATACGTATGATTTTTTATAGTATTTTTTACAAAAAATCCTGATATGCCCCCTTAGAGGTACATGCCCACTCAGTAGGCACAACATGTTATTTATAGGAATTAAATAAGTGTACAATTGTGTCACTATTCCCGCTATACATATATAATCATTTAGTAATGTGTATTTTACTGATAGTGAGCGCGAGGGTATCAAGCTATTTTCATATGCAAATGAGGCATGATCTTTTTTAATTATTAATACTAATTAAACGAGTTTCCTGAAAAATTAATATTTTCGACAAATTATAGAGTATGATCATTTCACGTCAAAAAATAAATACATAGAATAAATAGTAATGTCCGTTAACATTTCAAGGAAACATGGTTATCGCCCCTTATATCAGTGTGGACATTTACGTCTGATATAAAATGTATAATAATGCCAATCAGTACATGGGGTGGTGACTGAATGTTTATTTTGCCAGAAAATGTCTCCGATGTAAAGAACAGTTTGTGCCTACTGAGTGGGCATGTACCTTTAAACATTTCACCCCTAAATAACTCGAATGGACTGTGATATGTTAATTTCCCGACCAATCCAATGATCACAAAATGATTTTCAGACTGGGTCCCTTTTTGAAAAGTCGGTGGGTTTTTTTCTTACCAATATGAAAATTACTTGCAACAAATGCAGATCCCGATGAGACGGCTCGCCCCCCACCCCCCCCCCCCCCCCCCCCCCTCCCCCTAAAATTCGCCGAGTAAAGATTTACAAGGCACGTTTCATGCCAAGTGACATGTATTCTATGCATTTTCGGTCGTTTTCTTATCGTTTCAAAATTTAAACGTTTTCAATCAAAAATCATGTCTAAACATACTGTGACAGTGTCAATATTGTTGCTCCAAAATGCACCAGAACGCAGGAAATGCGATGTAGATTTCCAATTTTTTTCGGGTGGAACTGCCCCCGGACCCCCCTAGCACTGGTCGACTATTTTGCAAATAGTTACGCCCCCCCCCCCTAACCCGAAATCCTGGATCCGCGCCTGGTACTTATAGAGACGCGCGGTTGCATCAGACTATTTTGATATGCAAATGAGGCAGGACATTTTTAAATTATTTGTATCAAGTAAATGTTCCACCTGAATACATATTGTTATCGACATATTATCAAGAATGATCATTGCACATCAAAAAATAAATGTAGATAATTAATAGATGTTTCCGTTAATATTTTAAAGACACACGGTTATCGCCCCTGATATCCAGCTGGAAATTCACGTTTGATATAAAAAGCATACTAATGTCAATTAACACGTCCGGTAACGGTTTTGTTTATTTATTTGTTTGTTTGTTGGGGTTTGACGGCCTATCAACAGCTAAGGTCATTTAAGGCCAGGTCAATGGGTTTAGTACTAAATCCCATACATTACCTGTACGGTAATGGTAAATGAGCGTTTAGTGTGCCAGAAAAATGTCATATCTAAAAGAATGGACGGAAATATTAGGTCTCGCCATATTACAGCCTGGGATGCGGAATTAGGTCATATACATTGTATATTCAGTGATAATTTCTTCATACACGCGCTGTGATACATGTATATGAATATGACATGTGAATATTATCTTGTCACTGTATTTTATATGGTACATCGAGTTGCCATATCCGCCATATTTGTATGTACAAGCCATCGTACAGTTTCACCACTTAGAGCGTTTGACACATACAGCAAATAATATGACAGTAAACCTATTTTAAAGAAACATGGTTATCGCCCCTGATATCAAACTGGAAATTCACGTTTGATATAAAACGTATAATAATGTCAATTAACACGTCCTGTAATGGTAATGAACGTTTAGTGTGCCAGAAAAATTTCATATCTAAAAGAATGGACGGAAATAATATGTCTCGCCATATTACAGCCTGGGATGCGGAATTAGGTCATATACATTGTATATTCAGTGATAATTTCTTCATACACGAGCTGTGATACATGTATATGAATATGACATATGTGAATATTATCTTGTCACTGTATTCTATATGGTACATCGAGTTGCCATATCCGCCATATTTGTATGTACAAGCCATCGTACAGTTTCACCACTTAGAGCGTTTGACACATACAGCAAATAATATGACAGTAAACCTATTTTAAAGAAACATGGTTATCGCCCCTGATATTAAACTAGAAAATCACGTTTGATATAAAAAGTATAATAATGTCAATTAACACGTCCTGAACGTTTAGTGTGCCAGATACAAATGTCATATCTAAAAGAATGGACGGAAATAATATGTCTCGGAAATAATATGTCTCGCCATGTTACAGCCTGGGATGCCGGATCCCATCTTTAAGGAATTACGTCATATATAGTCTGTGATAATTTCTTCATACACGCGATGTGATACATGTATATGAAGATAACATATGTGAATATTGTCTTGTTACAGTATTCTATATGGTACATTGAGTTGCCATCTCCACCATATTTGTGTGTACATGCCATCGTACAGTTTCACCACTTCGAGCGTTTGAAACATACAGCAAATAGTACAACATTAAACCTAATAAAAGTTGGTGCAATACATCATAGACAGATATGACAACAGTGTGCTATTAATATTATTCCAGCAAACTAAACAAAATACGAGATATCTGAGCATCCCTCCCATCAATCATTACAATCAAGTTTTGATGTGTAAACTTTTCAATCTGACGTACAGCCTATTGGTAGTGTACACGTTACCCATAAGTAAAGCCATATTTACTCCCATAGTATGCGAGTAGACACCAGTGACAATACACTCAGGTAACTGCTTACATGTCACTTGATTTGATAACTAATAACATAGTACATTGGTGGGTATATGTATGTGTTGTGTGGTTGGCCAGGTTAGTTTGTTTATTTCTTGGGGTTTAACGGTCTATCAACAGCCAAGGTCCTTTAAGGTCATTGAAGGCCGGGTCAATGGGTTTAGTACTAAATCCCATATATTACCTGTACAAGTACATGTACAAATGGGGGGAAAATCCCAAAATCAGATTATTTACAGACTTTTTTCGTGGCCTAGGTGTCAGGAAATCGCATCTGCGGCGATCTGGCATTTAAAAATTTCCGGGGGGAGGACCCCCAGACCCCCCAACTTTACAATTTCACGCTCGCGGAGGCCGACTTGTAATTACAGACCCCCCCCTGCAATTATTTCTGTATTTGCACCTGTTTATTCAGCCCTGAAATCAGAATAATCCTGATCTGATGTCAGGACCTCGCCACACCAGAATCACTTGGCTTCCTCCTAAAAGCATTTATAATCTTACTAATTTTATAATGGGCAATAACCCAATTCAACTCCCAGGTAACAAAAGAGCCAAAGATAAAAACATACCCCGAGGGTCAAACCAGGCAAATCGTGATTCCTATAAGGAGGAATATATACTGTTAATTTAAGCTGTCGCGTTCGCCCGACCAACCACCCACCGTTGGCCAGTGATACATTTTGCGATGTCCTGTGTATGATGCTATATACAATGGTGATTATTCGTGTCACAAACCGGTCCAGAAAACTGACATATTTTACAGTTTGGTGCAATATAATTGATAGGAGTGCGTTGTCCTGGCTTTTCTGCATGTGATTAACTACATTATAGCATACTTATGTTCTACTTCACATTTTGCGTTTTCTGTCAAACGCCAGAAGAGGTGAAACTGGCTGATGGCTGGAACACACAGATGGCCGTGTGCGCCACTCGGACTCTATGTGCCGCATAGGATACAGTAACGAGGCATTTTTCCAAAAAATGTTATACATACATTCCATCAGATTTACGAAGCAATAATTTTTTAATCAAATGATGATCATGTATAGAACGGGTCTTTAAGACGGTGTTGAAGGCATTTGTTTCACGCACAATGGTAATACTGTCAGTCTTCGACACAACTGAACAGTGTAATTTGTATTGGTAGTTGTTCTCAGCAAATATCATGAAATTTTGACTTTGTCTTACAATTTTCAGATCTTTTGCCCTGTTTCTCAATAAAAACATGGTTTGACAGCACTTTAGAATCATTTCCATTGGAAATGATTCTAAAGTGCTGTCAAACCATGTTTTTGATGAGAAAAATCGAAAATAAAACATAAACAGCAGACAAAAACATTATTAAGGGTTAATATAAGCCGAATGGACGAGTCCATTGTAAATGTTCGTTCGTCCGGTGATGTTATTTCCCCCGATCCTTGGTGGTATTTGAGAACAGCAGTAACTCCAACAGTTGCAAGCATTTTGCTAATTGCATACATTTGCATCGAGGTGCGCTTCTACCAGTGCTAGGTGGCGTATATGTCATGGACTGTGACTATACTATCACCAGATGGCCACGGCCCGCATATTGAGCCCGCCGAGGCATTTGATGGTCTCAGAGTGTATTTATTTGAAGTTTGAATTAAGTGTTGAGGAGATACATGTATAAGGTATGTAAAAGCTTTAACGCAAATTTTAATGTCATTTGACCTTGATCTTAGGTATGTGGGCCACATGGGTGGGCTATAAAATTAAAATATGGATGATAATAAAGAATTATTTGAAGTTTGAAGTAAATCAGAGTGTTGTGGAGATATAAGGTATGTAAAAACTTTAACACAAATTTCAAAGTCATTTGACCTTGACCTTGGGCATGTGGAACACATGGGCAGGCTATAGAATGAAAATATGGATGATGAATAAGAAGTATTGGATGTTGGAATTGTGGAGATATAAGATATGTAAAAACATTAACGCAGATTTTATAATAACGCAAACTTCTAAGTCATTTGGCATTGACCTTGGGGCACAGGGGCCGCATGAGTGGGACACATACTGATTATATGGATGATGCCCAATAAGCATACAAAGTTTCAAGCAAATCTGACTTACGGTTACAGAGCTAGTAGGTATGTGAAAACTTTAACGCAAATTTTGACAGATACTTTAACGCAACCTTCTAGAAGTCATTTGACATTGATATATGGGCACAGGGACCGCATGAGTGGGACACAGAATGAATATATGGATGATGGCAAATAAGCATACAAAGTTTCAAGCAAATCCTACCTACGGTTACAGAGATAGTAGGTATTTGAAAACTTTAACGCAAATTTTGAGTCATTGACTTCTAAGTCATTTGACCTTGACCTTGACCACAGGGGCCGCATGAGTAGGATACAGCATGAATATATGGATGATGACTAATAAGCATATGAAGTTTCAAGTCAATGTGTTTGTTTGTTTGTTTATTAGTGTTTAACGGCCTATCAACAGCTAAGGTCATGTAAGGCCATGCAAACGGGTTCGATCCCGTTTTAACCTGCTGCATTGGGGGGAAAATCCCAAAATCAGTCAATGTGACTTTAAAAACTTTAACACAGATTTCGGACGGACGGACGGACGGACGGACCGACGGAAGGACACCCGGACGTCATTGTGATCACTATGTCTCGCTTTCCGCAAGCGGGCTCGACAAAAACCATTGACGCAAGTGAACAAGCACAATGAAACCGCACTTGCATATGCTTTACTGGTAATCGTGTTCGAGGATTATCGTTGTTTCATTTGACCTTTTTTCTACTTCGGCAATCTACATGTAAAATGGTTCACGTCTAAAAAATTCACCAGTTTCATGACGAGATATCACTCAGCTCTACTTAAGAGTTATTGCATAAACGCATTTTCCGTCTAGTAAACGGCGCAAAATTCCGTTACTAGACGAATATCGGCTTATACAGTATATTCTGCGTGTAGCTGAATGGGAATATGGCGTCTATTTCTACGTGAAACATTTTACGCCGTCGCAAAATATAGCAACAGTGACATTAAAACTTTGCTTAAAGTGTGTGTGTGAGGGGGGAGACGATACACTACTGAAAATACATCTAAATTCTGCGCGGATACATATATGTACTCAGAATTGTTTTATAAGCATGAAGAAACACAATCAACACGTATTTCTAGTTTTATACATTAAGGAGTATTCATAAAATATACATGTATTAATTACAGTAAAATAATTTTAACTACCGTACATGATTTGGATTTGCATGCTTTTGTATGCATTACATGTATATACAATGTACAAAATGTGATCAAATGGTCATCGACATGCACAAGAGACTGTAATGACACTACAGAGTGAGACCTCTAGTCTAGTATAATGTTCACAAACACTGTAGCATAAGATGAGCCGGATCTGCACCATAAGTGGATAGTTTTTCACATTTTAGCACAATTACCATTTTCTGATTAATCTCATAGCAGCGCTCCAAATAAGGAATTAGTAATTGAGTATTTTCACTCCATCATATCTGAAGCAATTGGGTATTTCAATATTTTAATTGGGTAAAATAAAATCACACCACTGTTTACACATCAACAGACAGCAATTATTGAATAGTTTGCTTCAAAATAAAAACATGTATTGGCATTTCATTAGAATTGCCTACTTGGAGACAATTCTAATGAAATACCAAGATGTGTTTTCTGCAGCATGGTAAAGGTACCACAAATTTGTTATTGCTTTTTGATACTCGATACTTCTGATTTCAATTGGGTTGTTGGCAATTTTAATTGGGTATTTACGCAAATACGCAAATACGCAGCTTATCTGGAGACTTGTAATAATCTGAAAATTAAAACGGCATAGTCGCTTGAGGAAACATGCAGTGGTGTTCATATTCCATCATAATATGATGAGGATCAAACAATTTTGCTGAGCACAACAACAATGCTACTTCAGCAACAGAATGGCCACATTTACGAAGCAATATTTACACCTTCTATAAATTCATAATGCAAATGCCCATTCAACGTATTGCGTTTACTATAGGAATGAATGGCCTTTTTGTGGAATTTATCGGGGTATAAACTTGGAAAAGTCGCGGGAATACTGGACGAAGGCCGGAAGGCCTCGTCCAGTATTCCCACGACTTTTCCAAGTTTATATCCCCGATAAATTCAACAAAAATACCATTCATTCCTTATAATTCCGGCATTTGAAATAAATTAATCAAGAAAATGTGTTTATATTCATTTTTTTTAAGAATTGCGCCTCACGGTTACAGAAAGTAGTTTGCC
This sequence comes from Conchocele bisecta, assembly GCA_029237695.1. NCBI lineage: Eukaryota > Metazoa > Mollusca > Bivalvia > Lucinida > Thyasiridae > Conchocele > Conchocele bisecta. The sequence continues at coordinate 47,320,849 of CM055265.1, read as the reverse complement.
GTGGGAGTTTACTGGGATATAAATTTTGGACAGAGACTTGCTACGGGCCAATCAAATGTTAGGGAATTGTGTAAATATTGTTGTGCTGGAATTATTGGCGAACAACAATCAGACTGCAGGATCATGAAGGCCGATCTGCGACTACGCTCATGGAAAACGTCATATGATATATTTTGTCAGCAATACAATGTGTTACAGGGACACAAAAAGTTGAGTTGTACAATCAAATGCAAAGATAGACATATACAGACCACACCACATAAAATGCATTGCATTCATATACTGGTTGTATGGATCACCAACAGTCATGTAAGGATTGATTCACCATCAAGACATGGGCACCATCGTATGGGTTGGAGTTGATGACTTTTAACCCTTTGCATGATGAAGATATACCAATTTTATGAATACATATGTTGTAAATGAGTGGTCACAAGATATACCTTTATATAGAAATGGTAAAAAAAAAGCAGAAAATTACCGTATCAGGGTATTCTGTGTTAAATGGGTTAATATAGGAATGAATGGCCTTTTTGTGGAATTTATCGGGGTATAAACTTGGAAAAGTCGCGGGAATACTGGACGAAGCGATAACAAATTACAATTTTCGAAAAAAAAAGATTGTAATTTTTTTAAGGCCTCGTCCAGTATTCCAGCGACTTTTCCAAGTTTATATCCCCGATAAATTCCACAAAAAGGCCATTCATTTCTTATAATTCCAGCATTTTAAATAAATTCATCAAGAAAATGTGTTTATTTTCCGTTTTCTTAAGAATTATTTTAACTGCGCCCGACGGTTACGGAAAATGGTTTGGCATGGGAGTTTACTGGGATATAAATTATGGACAGACTTGCTACGGGCCAATCAAATGTTAGGGAATTGTGTAAATATTTTTGTGCTGGAATTATTGCAATGTAAGGTCCAAGGTAAGGTCAGATTGTCAAAAAATGTGTCCACATCTGTACTACTAGTACCAGACAGACACTGCTTTTAGTTATGGAATACACATTCTGGTAACATCTGAAATATTGCTCCGTCATGGAATATAATGTAAATTGTCTCTCATGCATCAGTTAAACAATCTACTACGTGCGACCCGCGACCACAAATGGGCTCATTTACTTTCAGCCGTGCGGATACTAACCAGCTAGTATGATCAAGCATTACGATATCATATGGGTTCGAAGTTATTATAAGAGTTAATAGGAAATATTTTCCAACCCAAGAGACCAGTGGATGCCCTGAACAGACAGAGCATGTGTCCACTTTTGTCATGACTCATGACGGAAGACAAAAGCATGCATTTGACCAGCAGATTTAACCCATTACATACTGTCACAGAATACCCAGGTTTCCGATAGATTTCTCATTCCCATTTGAAGGTATTTGTTGTCACTTGTGACCACTCATTTGTCGATACGGCTCAAATGGTGGTCACAACTCGACAAATGAGTGGTCACAAAACATACCTTTGCAAAGTTTTAAGATAAATATTTGTGGGTTTTTTTTCATCAGAAACTTGATACTAGTAGTTGTAGGTCTTCAGCATTTTAGAGCGTTAACCAGTAGCCGATTTCACCAACATTGCAAAGTATACTTATCAAGCAAAGTATACTTTGAGGGAGTAATCATTTATTTTTCCTGACTTGCATTATTTCATATAGAACTAACAACTGCATATATTTGATGATTAAAAGTATGCAGAATTATTATACTGAATTTATTACATTATCACAGCCAAATTGGCTGTGATAATGTAATAAATTCAGTATAATACAAATTAATAAATTTATCCTAAAATTGAAAATTTCTCCCTCCTTGGTAGAAAAGTATACTTTGGTGAAATAGGCTACAGGAAAGATAGTAGTCTAGATCAGGATCATGTTCACACAGTTATTGTTTAAAGTAGATGCATTATTATAGGAATTAATCGCCTTTTTGTGGAATTTATCGGGGTATAAACTTGGAAAAGTCGCGGGAATACTGGACGAAGCGATAAAAAATTACAAATTACAATTTTTTTTTTTTTTTTCCAAAATTGTAATTTTTTTATGGCCTCGTCCAGTATTCACGCGACATTTCCAAGTTTATATCCCCGATAAATTCCATAAAAAGGCCATTCATTCCTTATAATTCCAGCATTTGAAATGAATTCATCAAGAAAATGTGTTTATTTTTCGTTTTCTTAAGAATTATTTTTGAACTGCGCCTCACGGTTACGGAAAGTAGTTCGGAGTGGGAGTTCACTGGGATATAAATTTTGGACAGAAATCTTACTGAACGACTTTAGAAACGCAACACTTGTATATTGTCATATTTTCCAAAATGTAGAAAAATCGTCAAATTTCTTATACATATTTATTTGTTTCCATGGTGCAAACGAGAAACCTGTTTTCCCACTTGTCTGATTTTGCAATGTCCCGCAATTAGTAGCATGTGTTCGAACACTATTGTGACTCGGCTTGCACATGCAATTTGATCCGACTGATAAATCAGTATGGATATGAATTCCTTGTGACCTAAACTAACGATCTTGCCAGGGATTTGTAAGTTCTGACGTCCATCTAAGATGCCGCGGCTCAATAATGATTCACGGAACAAAATTATTGGCATGCTGCAGGGTTTGATAAGCCAACGTGATGCTGCAAGACAGTTCAATGTGAATGTTTCAATGACATATCGCCACGCTCAGAGGTATAGAGTGATTGGAAGTACCAAGTACCGTTCTACGCCGGGCCAGCCACGTGCGACGAGACGTCAGGACATTTTTATATGGCAACTTCATTTACGGAATCGTTTTCTAACGGCAGTTTTAATTGGTCATGTAGTCGTTGGAAGACACGACGTGAACATTCATGCCGAAACTGTGATCATGAGACTAAAAAGAAAGGGAATTCGGTGTTGGAGACCCTACAAAGGTCAGATACTGATGAATCGTCATCGAATACTAAAACGTCGCTGGGCTGAAAACAAGCTTAAAAATCCAACGTTCGAACTGGGATAAAGTTTTCTCGGACGAGTCAAGGTTCGACTCGAGTTTTGCGGATGGCGGAACGTGACTATACCTCTCGAAAGAACAAAAGTTTTTCTGACAACTGTGTGATTGAACGTGACAGACTTGGCGGCGTGAGTGTCATGGTTTGGGGCGCTATAAATTATGGATTTCATTCCAAACTGGTTATTCTTGATGGAACTCTCACTGCCCATGGATATATTGACGAGATCATCAACCCAGTGCTGATTCCTCTGCTACGTCATGGACGTGATCAGCAACTGACGTTTCAGCAAGATAACGCCCGCGCACATTCCACTAGACTAACGCAGGACTTTCGGAGAGACAGTCGGATCGATGTGATGGATTGGCCAGCTGTTTCACCAGACCTAAATCCCATTAAACATGCATGGGACGAGCTGGGGAGAAGAGTACGCCAACGTCCAAACCGTCAACGTAACGTCAGACAGCGGGGCTTAGCATTACAGCAGGAGTGACAGGCCATACCGCGGACCACCATTCGATGCCTGACAAGGACAAAGTCAGCAATATGGTGGACACAATCGGTACTGAACAAAAACTTACAATTTGATGAACCTTACCTTATTCGTTGGACGTTTTCGTCGACTATAAAAGTACAGTTGAGCAAAAACCGCTCCGGTGTTACTTATTCGTAATTGGACAGTAGTTGATGTGCCAAAAACGTAATAAAATATAAAGTATAATGAAAAAGTTATTTGCATTAATATACAGGTGTTGCGTTTCTAAAGTCTTTCAGTATATTTACATACAAATATTAGTGTTGTACTTACAATATATACAGCATACATGGTACATTGGACATGTACATGTAATATTTACCATACTGCACCAGTCAGTTGTAGACTCCCGCCCATTACAGGCCAGCACATCAGTGGGATAGCAAGAAATGTTGAAGCCCCAATAAGTCATGGGCTCCTGAGGGTGGGGATTACAATTGACTAGCACAGCATAGGAAACGTAAAAACATTAATTGGCATTATATCATAAATTGGTCGTTAGCATGTTTAGAGATGTAATAAGGTAATGAAAATCTTAATTCACTAAAAAAAGTATGACATTGTCACCTAAATGGCCATCAATGTGATGATGCTACTGATATATAGTAACCCGACTAACACGAGTCCTGGGGATATGTTTGTTTGTTTATTTATTAATGTTTAACGGCCTATCAACAGCTACGGTCATGCAAGGCCGGGCAAACAGGTTCGATCCCATTTTAACCTGCTGCTTTGGGGGGAAAATCCCAAAATCAGAACGGAATATTTACATCGAGAACAAATATATTCAGCCCTGAAATTAGAATAACCTGACCTGGTGCCAGGTCCATACCACACCAAAGTCACTTGGCCCCTTCCCCTAAAATAGGATTACGAATAATCGTAATACTCACATAAGGGGTATAACCAGATTCAACTGTCACACACAAAATGCCAAAGACGTACGTGAGGGCCAAACCAGGTCTCCAGTCGGGATTCCAGTAAGGATGAACCCTGATCGTTAAATTACCCATCGCGTGCTCCCACCTGCCACCCACCCTGGGGATATGTAAAATTCGGACGCAAGTTGGATGCACCCCAAAGTTTTACAGGATGGGACACATATTTTGAGAACAAGGGGATCGCCAGTGAGTGACTCGCCCACGAATGTCAAGGTCACCAAGGTCAAGGTCACCAAAATGATACTAGGTGGATAGCCATCAATGTATTTTACATTGCTAAGGAAGTTTGGTAATGCTCTGACTATTGTATAATGTATATTCAACATGTGGACGTAATTGTTGACGGCTACGATAAACGACAATGACGCCGCTGGAATTGTGAACTCTGTCTCACTTTCCACTAACATGGATGAGACAAACATGGCCAATATCACCCGAATGACACATGGTGCTCAGTCATCATTGAGAGGAAGTTCGATAAATATTCAACAAACATATCAAAAGGTATACACAATTTTGACATATCGTATATCACAAATTCTTTACTGCTAAGCTTCACTTACATGTACCACTAAGAAACATCCAGCATCCAGATAACACAGAGCTCCAGTTAAGGTGCGTAATTTGTAGGTACATTTCTTATTTCTCCATCAAAAATGGCAAGTTGGGAGTGCTTTAGAATCGTCTCAATGAGACGATTCTAAAGGACTCCCGATTTGCCATTTTTGATGAAGAAATAACAAAATTTCACCCAAAGTTGGTCAAATTACGCACCTTAACTGGGGCTCTGTAACAGTGTCACAGGGATTGTCAATTCACTCTCAGAAATACTGCAAATAGGCAAATTGCCTATATGCAGTACATGTATATATGTGAGTGAATTGACAATCCCAGTGAAGAGTGTGGATTATCATCATGCTGAATGAGAGCACATGCAGAACAGGAGCAATATGGTAAAACAATGCGATCGCCGGTGAGTGGTGAACTGGGTCCCCAGTATGGATAGCCATCAATGTGAGGACGCTATTGATGAAGGTTGGTAATGATCAGTAGCCTATTTCATCAACATTGCAAAGTATACTTTAGTAGCAAAGTATACTTTGAGGGAGAAATTTTCAATTTTATGAGAAATTTATTAATTTTTCTAATACTGAATTTATTACATTATCACAGCCAATTTGGCTGTGATAATGTAATAAATTCAGTATAATAATTCTGCATACTTTTAATCATGAAATATATGCATTTGTTAGTTCTATATGAAATAATGCATTTCAGGAAAAATAAATGATTACTCCCTCAAAGTATACTTTGCTAGTAAAGTATACTTTGCAATGTTGATGAAATAGGCTACTGACCACACGCATCTGGAGATATTCAATATTCGGACTTACATCCAAAATTGTTGACGTCGACACCGTCATTGTGACTGCTATGTCTCACTTATCACTAATGTGGGTGAGACAACAAAAATGATAAAATCCCTATAATGTTAGACCATAGTCAATGTATGTGTAGAATGTATGTACATCATACTGTACATACATACCACCTCTACACACACATCACCTGTACACTAATGGATGGAACATACATTCTGAGATCAAAATCTGCAATATGCAGAATGATGTAAGATCAATTACAGCTTGATTCCCAAACTAACTTTGTCTAAACTGTACATGTAGTTGATACAGGTAGCTTGCTATATTGTTACATCAACATGTATATTTTTGGGGCACACTCTTTGTCTTCAGTCTCGTCTTAGCTTCCCTTTTGTTCGGCGTGTCTTTTCCGAAGATGTCTCTGTGCTATTGGTTCCAAGAATTTCGCGTACAAATTTAAACTTCTTCAAAAACAGTGTCCATACAACATACCAGCCTGAAAAAAAGAAGAATTAAAACAGGTAACCAACACTGATGTGTAATGTTTTTATTGTGATCTCTTGCACAAAGATGGCATATGCATGGCAGGGGCGGATCATAGAAACCACCCGCCCCCCCCCCCTGCAAAATAACAAACGATATTGCAGAGCGCTCCAGATAAGGTGCGTATTGGCTTATTTTACGCAATTATTTTAGCTAAATACGTATTGATTATCAAGTGACAGTACAAAATACGCATTGATTTTCAAATTGAGCATCATACGTATAAAAACACCATTATTTCGACTTGCCTTAAAACGCACATTTACAAATACAACTACGTCATAACTCTTATGTAGTGCAACGTAATGAAATGTAATTAGAGTTATGTACTTAGAACAAGGGATAACCTAGTTCTAAGTACATACCTCTAATTACATTTCGTTACACGCATTACATAAGAGTTATGACAGAGTATTCTTTCCAAATATGCGTTTGAAGCGTTCTTTGTTTACTTTCTACTTCTAGGAGAGTGACCTAAGAATTTTGCCAATACGCACTTTATTAGGTAAGTTTATGGTAATATTTTTGTGTCATATTGTAGAATTGTCTCTCACTAACAATATAGTGAAGTATAAACGTCAACGCCCTGCAGGTTTTTTCTATATGTTAGTGCGCGAAGTGTAAATGCTATTACACACATTTTTACTGTGTGGCGTGGTGTAGTGATATAGTGCAACCCAGAACAAGTGCAGTGCAAGCAGAACATGTGCAGCTAGGGATAACCATGCTTTGTTTTCCGATTTGGAGCAGTATGTTGGAGGTTTTATTGTCTGAATCTCAGACCATAAAACGTCACACATACCGCTCCAAATCGAAAAACAAAGCATGGTTATTCCCATTCTAATGCACCTCGTGTGCTCCCTGCTTGCTTCAACGTCCTAGCATATCACAGGGCTCCAGATAAGGTGCGTATTGGCGTATTTTACTCAATTATTTTAGCTGAATACGCATTCATTATCAAAAGTGGGAGTACAAAATACGCACAGCAATGTGAAAATAAGCATTGATTTTCAAATTGAGTAGTGAAAATACTGTCATAAAGTTGAAAATTCACTTAGTTGAGCTGCAAAAAACAAACAGTGTTTGCTTTTTGCAGCTCAATTAAATGAATGTTTAATTATTATTTTTTTATCATTTGTTCCCCATTTAGCAATGAAAAAATAATCAGTAACCCATTTGTAAAATTAAATACGCAATGATTTTGAAATCAGGAGGTATAGTACGCTTTAGATACAAAGCTTATCTGGAGCCCTGATATTGTAGCCATCAGTCGCACTGGTAGATGACAGCATCATACATGTATATGTAGTTCTTGTTTGAGCTTATGTAACAATACTGATACATTATTGTCAGTTAAGTTCAAACAAGCACTGCATTAATCCCTGCTCCCTCCAGACTGCTGAGCAATGAAACCACCTCAGTAGTCACACCTTCTTCGGTCTTGATGACCAGCACTCTAGACTCGTTTAGACAAGAAATTTACTTGCTCAGTATGACAGTAAAGATAAGTATGCAAACAATTTGATCCTATAATTGTTTTTAGTATGTGTTTCAGAAAATGCAACGCATTCTGGATGGTGTGTGTAATAAAAGACACCAAATATTATGCAACAGAGAGTGTCATTTCTATAATTATATTGCCCTCACTTAATTCTCACGCTCTTCTTTCCTGAAATTTTCTCTTGTTTTATGCATTAGTTAATTAAAATTCCTGCCAAAATTTGTTTAAACTAAATTTCCTGCCATCCCAAGGCCTGGACATACAGGACATGCTGAGGAATCACTGGTTTCACACAACAGGTTGAAGTAACGGACCAAGGTTCATAAATACATTAAATAACATACAATGTACATGTAGAAGCATCAATAAGTGGAAACAAAGTAAGCTAAACAATGTTTGTTTATCCCCTCATAGTATGTGTTACAAGATGGAGTAAAAAAAAATGTTAGCTTATTTTTTTCTCACATATTGGTGCTTTTAAGTATATTTAATGTATGCATAGACCTTGGTCCGTTACTTCAACCTGCGTTTCACACCTACAAAACTGTTGTATATCCATCACATTGCAGGGACCCATGAATATAGTTGAGAACTTCACTTCAAGTTATTTATCAAGACGGTCATTAACTCACGAAATTATGAAATCAATGTAGCTGCATGTTTGCTGCTTTATAGGCAACATGTTTCACTTTATCACTACATTACACAGTAAAAATGTGCGTAATAGCATTTACACTAAAATATAGAAAGAACCTGCAGGCCATTGACGATCATACTTTGTTGTATTATTATTGAGAGACAATTCTACAATAGGACACAAAAATAATACCATAAACTTATCTAATAAATAGTGTATTAGCAAAATTCTTAAGTCACCCCACGAAGAAAGTAAAAAAAGAACGCTTCAAACGCACATTTGGAAAGACTACTCCGTCATAACTATTATGTAATGAAGTGTAATTAGACTTAAGAGCTATGTACTCAAAACTAAAATCAATGCAGTTTTACTGTCCGACTAATTAGCTATGCTAACCAACCTCCATATAATATGGCATAGCATTATACAGTAAAAGCAAAATGAATCTAACAAAATGTATAAATACATCATTGGAAGATCAATATGCCTGGGACGAGTGATATTGGGACGAGTGTTTGGGACGAGTTGACATGCACCAAATTTTACATGTACATACATGGGGAAATCAAGGAGTTAACGTGAGAATAATTCAACAGATCTTACCAAAAAGTATAAAAAGTATGACAAAGAAGAGACTGGCTATAAAGGAAACGAGTGGAATCAATAATTCTTGCATTTCTTTCGAAATTACAGCTGAAACCCGGAAATGGGTTCAAGCAGATCGTCTATTATCACGATCATTTTACACCGTACCAGTACCCATTTTCATTCCACCCTAAAATAATGCTGTATTCTGACTTTGAAAGTATTGTTCCTAGATGATCTAGTGTAGGTTTACAGCTGGCAGATACTGACAAAATATAATGAATCAATTGTTCATTGATACAATATTTAATTATTTAAAGGAGATATAACAAGCTTTTGTTTTCGCGATACGCTTAATTTTTTGTATGTATTCATCATTTATATATCAAATAAAACAAATTTTACAGTAATCCGACAAGTATGTGCCGTTCTTTTACGGATTTCATATTGCGGGCACCCAGCTTTTCCAGCCGTCACTGCATGACTAACTTCCCCTTATTTTGCTTACCACAGTTATTTATCCCGTCAACACAGTGCGTAGTAGTAGTATATAATTTATTATAGTGACACATGTGAACAAGCATACATACACGAATATTTACATGCATTGTGTTCGCTTAAGGCATATTGGTATGATATGTTGCTCAGCACACAGCCATATGAATGGCTTACGAGTCACTTCTTTCATTATAATGAGTAATGAAAATCGGTAATATGACGGTAAGTAACCCATTTCATATCATATACACAGTATTACGACACATTCCAATGTGTAACTGCACATGTCTTGACCGCCCATGTGAACCATCCGAAATGGACGGTCCAATGCACGATCACAACATGTTGCGGCGGTCAACCTGGAATTAAATAAAGCAATAAGGTATATATGTGTATATATGATATGAGATGAGTGTGTATAGTGTTTAATACATTAAACTTGGGTTGTATACTATTTCTCATAATGTTTCTTGGTTGTCTGTACCAAAGTGTATTTTTATTTCAGAATTAATAATCCATTTCATGCCAGACACAGAAAACGACACTTACATTGTGCATGTGATGTACGTGTATACTATGACTTTTAATCGGCCACTGTGACCGTCCCGCCAAAGGCGTGAGGGTCAGAGTTAGCGATACCAAGTCACATGACTGACAACGAATGCTGACCAGGTGATCTGTATATGCTATGAACTAGATTAAACAAAATAATTTTTTAGGGCATTTTTTGTTTTTTTATTGTATCAATTGAATATTTCTTTGCTAGATGTGCAATATTTATCCCAATCTCATGCCAGACAAAGACTAGTTTGATATGTACGAAATGTGAATAGTAATTGTTCACTGCGACCGTCCCGATAGGATGGTCACAATGGGCAGCCACTAGCGGCACGCTACACGCGAAAACGGATATGCAGTGGGATTAAGGGCTTTGTTTATGGCATGAGATTAGTCAAATGCTTACACATGGTATACGATGAGTGTATTTATCTGGTGTATCTTGTCCATATATGCGTCGGTCTGCTTAATACTTGATAATCATGGTTTATTTTACCCGTTTCATGCCAGATACAGTAAATAACAACCTGTCCCGTCTCTCCAACAAGTATGAGATGAAATCGCTCACTGAGACTGACCCGGGGGAGGGGGGGGGGGGTGTACAGTGTGCGACCACAGTCCGCACGACATTTGGGGAAACCGGAAATGGATCGAGCTCACACGGATTGTATGTAGTATGAAACGAGAAAAACATGTAGAATTATGTTAAATGTATGTTACTTATACAACTGTTCACTTCTTAACATGAAACAGTTTTGAATAAACAGTGCACTTTTTATACTAAGTCTTTTGTCAGTAAACATTATAGTCCATTGCTATAAATTCTGGACATAGTCTGTATATTGCATTATAAAACAAAAGTTTGATACAAGAGTATAGTGGGCAAACAAAGCAAAAGTGGGTCTCTGTTTCTACCACGCCCAAATCACAGAATATGCATAATCTATCGTCTACTGCTAAATTTCTGAATCGGCCAGTTTCTATTCTGAGGGGGAGTACGCCACACCTTCGATGTGCTATAAATGAACGCAAACTTTTCGACATAATCATGCTAACATAATTTTCACATGTATATTCGCTTTTGAACAGTCTATACGTTCGAAGTTTTGGTTGATTGTGTAAGTCTATTTTCCACTGGGTCACCTCTATGTCGTGTAATGTTGTTTCCGCATATTGCAGAAGCCCGTGCGTATGTGCCGTGAAACATGGTACCGTGAAACATTTTTGATATCCTGTCAATACGACCTAATCACTGCGTATGAATATGTGCGGTGGCTGGGATTATTTTTTTGCATTTTAAAAATCCATTAGTAGGTGTTGACGGGATAAATAGAATAGTAGGTTAGTGCCGTGAATGGGGAAAATATCTGGCGCGGCTCGGAAACGGGATGTGCTCGGCAGAGCCTCGCCCACCCCGTTTCCTAAGCCTTGCCAGATAGTTTTCCCATTCACGGCACTAACCTACTATTCTCTATTTCTCTTTGCGGTCACGTGGGTATATGACGTATCAGTAGTACTTCCGAAATGTATGAATAATACGATTATTGCACGTAACAGTTCAACAGATTACTTAGAACTCCAGTTTATTAGACCGCCGATATAAATATATGAGACTGTACTGTACTGTACAAATATAAGAATGACCTAGTTACAAACTACATACTGAAATGCGACAGTGGGTGACAACATGGACATACTGTGCACTGTTCAACAGCTGTAGGATACCAGTCTGTATATACATGTATTTATATTTACATCGTCAGGTTACAATCTATGTTTTCCTCGATAGTACTTACACAGCAAACACACAACGTAACCACAACGTTGCGCGAATGTCGTAATCAGGTTGCGTGTTCAACAACGTTTTTAGGCAGTTGAGGTAACGTTTTAATATTACGTTACCGTAAAAACGTTGCTACAACCAGCTTTAGGAAAGTTCCAATTACGTTCAATTTACGTTGTTAGTTTAACATTTGGTGACAGCATCTTATCAACGTTGTCGCAAAAACGTTTCCACAATAACGTTGCTACAACCAATTATTTGGAAGCTCTTATTACGTAACATTTATGTTGTCATATGACGTTGCATGTGACTACGTAATTACAACGTTATCACCGAAATGTTTCTGCAATAACGTTGCTGCAATCAATTGTAGGAAAACTCTCATTACGTACTATTCACATTGTCATATTACGTTGGGTGAAAACATCATCTCAACATTGTCGCAAAAACGTTTCCACAATAACGTTGCTGCAACTAATTCTTTGGAAACTCTTATTACGTAATACTTTATGTTGTCATATGACGTTGCATGTGACTACGTGATTACAACGTCATTACCGAAACGTTGACGCAATAACGTTGCTGCAACCAATTATAAGAACACTCTCATTAGGTATTATTCACGTTGTAATATTACGTTGGGTGAAAACATCTTATCAACGTTGTCGCAAAAACGTTTCCACAATAACGTTGCTGCAATCAATTCTTTGGAAACTCTTATTACGTAATATTTTATGTTGTCATATGACGTTGCATGTGACTACGTGATTACAACGTCATTACCAAAACGTTGGCGCAATAACGTTGCTGCAACCAATTATAAGAACACTCTCATTAGGTATTATTCACGTTGTCATATTACGTTGGGTGAAAACATCTTATCAACGTTGTCGCAAAAACGTTTCCACAATAACGTTGCTGCAATCAATTCTTTGGAAGCTCTTATTACGTAACATGTATGTTGTTATATGACGTTAGGTGAAAACATCATATCAACGTCGTCGCATAAACGTTTCCACAATAACGTTACTGCAACAAATTCTTTGAAAGCTCTTATTACGTAATATTTATGTTGTCATATGACGTTGCATATGACAACGTAATTACAACGTTATCACATAAACGTTGCCGCAATAGCGTTGTTGCAACCGATTCTAGGAAAACTCTCATTGCGTACTATTCACTTTGTCATATTACGTTCGGTGAAAACATCAAATCAACGTTGTTGCAACAATGTTTCCACAGTAACGTTGCTGCAACCAATTATTTGGAAGCTTTTATTACGTAATACTTATGTTGTCATATGACGTTGCATGTGACTACGTAATTACAACGTTATCACCCAAACGTTTCCGCAATAACGTTGCTGCAACCACTTCTATGAAAACTCTCATTACGTACTATTCACATTGTCATATTATGTTGGATGAAAACATCATCTCAACATTGTCGCAAAAACGTTTCCACAATAACATTGCTGCAGTCAATTCTTTGGAAGCTCTTATTACATAATATTTATGGTGTCATATGACGTTGCATGTGACTACGTGATTACAACGTCATTACCGAAACGTTGACGCAATAACGTTGCTGAAACCAATTATAAGAACACTCTCATTACGTAATATTCACGTCGTCATATTACGTTGGGTGAAAACATCTTATCATTCCACAATAACGTTGCCGCAATAAGGTTGCTGCAACCAATTCTAGGAAAACTCTCTTCACTTACTATTCACGTTGTCATATTATTTTGGGTGAAACATCATCTCAACGTTGGGACAATAACGTTGCTGCAATAATGTTGCTGCAACCAATTCTAAAAAAGTAATCATTACGTACTGTTCACACTGTCATATGACATTGTGTGACTAAGAGTATCCATCATATGCACTGGTGTGGGATAAGGATATTTGACCCGAGTGTCAGAATATGTCGTAGGAAACGAGGCTTTGTCGAGTTTCTGACGACATATTCTGATCACCAGGACGGAATATCCTTTTCTCGCATACCCAGAGTCCATTTCAATGTTATTTCCGAAGCCACGCCCATGTGGGATTTTTCTGTCTCACACGGCTATCTCACACGGCTGACCTGTGACACACTGCCGGAACTACTTTTTGTGTATTGGCTTCCAAACGTCGTCTGCATTGTTTACAAACACACGCTCTCTACACAGTACTGTCAGTAGACAACAATGTCAACAAGGTCGCTCTGGATTTGTTATGTAGGCTATTATTTATTTCATGTTTTATCCAGTTTTATCAAATTTGCGTAAATTTGTGGGACGAGTTGTGTAAAGTGCGTCTGTAAATCAGTTGGCCGAATACTGAATACATGATTATTATTAAAAATCAAAGGACTGAAAGTCCTGAATCCTTCGCAGTTGCGACAAAAAGTATTCTCTCAAAGAGTCGTCACAGACTGGAATGCACTCCCTAGTGATTGTGTAAATTCGAACACTCTAAATAGTTTCAAAAGTTCACTCAACTCCGCCTGGAAGAAGAGACCCAGCAAATTCAACACGTGAAAATATTGTACAGACATTTTAACCATGATTTAGTTGCGCTCTCCCCCCAGTTTCAAAGACAATTATCCAATTTGACGTCGCTAAAATAGGCCAGTACAAGCCTAGCTTGCAAGAAACGGCCTTCAACCAAGGTTGAACCGAGGTAGGTAGAAAATTAAAAAAAAGTACTTGCCCAGGTCAAAAAGTTACTCGCCCATTTTTTTTTTTAAATAAATTGCTATTTCCAGTTTTTGTAATGTTGCATCTTATTTATAAAAAAAAAGCTTTTACGTATGATCATTACCAAAACGTATGAGACATATTCACTATTAGTGTTATTTATATTTTAAGTATTAAATGAACATAAACAAACAAATAGCAGCGAATTTGCTCAGAGGCTTGCACACTTCTTATTTTCTATAAGCGTTGAGTGACATAGATTTTGTTTAATTTATAGTGGCTATGTTTGCATGCGCTGCGTGCTGCCTTAATTACTAAATTCAATGGTTTCGGACCCGGCGCCGACCGTTTCGTCCCAAGCCGTTATGTTCGGCGTCTGAAATGCGCGTTAACCCAACTGTATACGAGACCATATATGTGGCCGCGTATACACTAGTCTATACTCGCAGTCCTATTATATGTTAGCCCGGCCGCGTAAAGCCGACCAATAATCCGTGAATTAAACTTGCCCGATATGGACCGTGTTCAAAATCGCTAGAGATTCTACCCGTAACCGTGTACATAGACACTGCTTGAATCTTACTTCCCGCAAATTGACGTAAACTGTAAACAACAAATGGTCGCTGAATTAATACCATTTGTTGGCCGTTATCGATGGAATTAATTGGCAATTTCTTCCAAAAAAAAAATGCTGACCTAATCTTTCACTCGCCAAACTGGGTGAGTGCCTGTAGAAAGTACTCGACCGCCACAAAAAGCACTCGCCATGGCGAGCTGGGCGAGTGAAATTTCAACCCCTGATTATTGTATCGATTCAGGTGCGTGAAATGACCTTGTCAATTTGCATAAACTGAAGCCATCACAGGCGCTCGGATTGTTCAACAAAAATAATAGAGTCGCATTTCATCACACTATCGGATTATTTAATGATTATGATGCATGTTTTGTTGAACGGGTATATAATAAATAGGTTTTTGGATTTGTACGGAAATATATTTCGGCGTACTCGTTCGTTCGGCGGAACCTAAAATTATTCAAACTCTAAGACAATGTTTCCTTTGTGAAGTGTATCGTACTGCATTTTCTGTGTAACGTCATTATAGATTAGTTGATGTTTTAAGTAAAATGGACACTGATTAATAATAATCGATGGCTCAAGATGATTATTTAAAGCATGCGGTATGTAACTGTCAAAAAACGATGTTTCTGTTTTAAATCATCATCATTTCGCTGTCCAATGTTGGATTTTATCGAGCCATTGACCTATGACTATGTAAACGATTCTGTAATTTGTCGGCATAAAAATGGCGGAAACTACTTTTCATGAGACACAAGGTTAATTGTATCAGTGCGCGTGAAAAATAATATACTCAAATTAATACATGTCAGTTTATATTATATTAAATCAGATAAACATTTTGTAATATAAATGTCGTACAGAAAAATTAACAACACATGTATTACACTACACAATATAATGTTAGCTCACTATCAGAACTATTTTTCATGGCGTATAACTACGTATAAATTACATGTGGAGCGGTCGATCATTGCGCTAAAAATATAACCTTCCTAACAAAATATTTATTATGAAACACGACAGTTAATATTTTATAAAATCACAAACTGTTTTTAAAAATATAACTGTAGCTGAAAAAAAATGTAGATGGCCAAAAATGTGAGTGACACGTTCATAATGCACCGCTCGCTTTGGAACTCTCTCACGTGGCGTAGCTAGAATCATGAAGCATGAAGTACGTTCGTTGGTCGACAATTACTCATTTGCATAAATCATGTGAGGTCTCAAAAACCGTATAAGGACTATATCCAAGCAAATATGCTTGGATAAAAACACATGTGATTGACAGCAAAATATTTACCTCGTATGTTGTTGATTCTTCACCAAACATATGTATAGTGACAGTTGATAGTGATTGGAATATTTGTTTAATAATCCAGTGAGCAAGAATTTCTTGAAAACGGCAACGGTCCGTCGGAGTGAAACTTTCGGCGGACTGATATTTGCGTAATTGAAGACAGCGTCTCGGAATTGCAATAAATACTCAAAATAAAAACATCAAATGATTCTGTAAACATTATTGTACAAATTTGAATCGAGGATATATGGTCTATTTTCAATATTTATATGAGTTTGTCTCGTACTGCGTCCTATTTATTGTGTGTATGTAGTAATTGGGTTTACACATCTGTCATGGGCGTCTTCAGACCGTATTTTTATTGGGCCGTTATGTGTTAAATGTTTCGATCCAATGTAGGAGACTCTAATTTGTTGGTGTAAACTTTGCTTACACCCATTTGTTGATACGGGTAATGCGATTGAGTGGTTGTATTGGAGATAGCATATAAAGAAAAAAATGAAAAAAATTAGTATTATACTATCATGGTTGGTTTCGTGATGGCGTACTATGGCTAAACATGATTCTGGACTTAGTAGGTATGCGAGAAAAAGTATTCCAGATATACTCCGGTGTGTGACGAAGGATATTCCACCCTCGTGTTCAGAATATGTCGTCAGAAACTCGGCAAAGCCTCGTTTCTGACAACATATTCTGACCACTCGGGTGGAATATCCTTTTCTCGCATACCCGGAGTCCATTTCAATGTTATTTCCGAAGCCACGCCCATGTGGGATTTTTCTGTCTCACACGGCTATCTCACACGGCTGACCTGTGACACACTGCCGGAACTACTTTTTGTGTATTGGCTTCCAAACGTCGTCTGCATTTTTTACAAACACACGCTCTCTACACAGTACTGTCAGTAGACAACAATGTCAACAAGGTCGCTCTGGATTTGTTATGTAGGCTATTATTTATTTCATGTTTTATCCAGTTTTATCAAATTTGCGTAAATGTGTGGGACGAGTTGTGTAAGGTGCGTCTGTAAATCAGTTGGCCGAATACTGAATAAATGATTATTATTAAAAAAAACACATGTAATTGACAGCAAAATATTTACCTCGTATGTTGTTGATTCTTCACCAAACATATATATAGTGACAGTTGATAGTGATTGGAATATTTGTTTAATAATCCAGTGAGCAAGAATTTCTTGAAAACGGCAACGGTCCGTCGAAGTGAAACTTTCGGCGGACTGATATTTGCGTAATTGAAGACAGCGTCTCGGAATTGAAATAAATACACAAAATAAAAATATCAAATGATTCTGTAAACATTATTGTACAAATTTGAATTGAGGATATATGGTCTATTTTCAATATTTATATGAGTTTGTCTCGCACTGCGTCCTATTTATTGTGTGTATGTAGTAATTGGGTTTACACATCTGTCATGGGCGTCTTCAGACCGTATTTTTATTGGGCCGTTATGTGTTAAATGTTTCGATCCAATGTAGGAGACTCTAATTTGTTGGTGTAAACTTAACTTTGTTTACACCCATTTGTTGATACGGGTAATGCGATCGAGTGGTTGTATTGGAGATAGCATATACAGAAAAAAAGTTAGTATTATACTATCATGGTGGTTCGTTGATGGCGTACTATGGGTAAACATTATTCTGGACTTAGTAGATATGCGAGAAAAAGTATTCCAGATATACTCCGGTGTGTGACTAAGGATATTCCACCCTCGTGGTCAGAATATGTCGTCAGAAACTCGGCAAAGCCTCGTTTCTGACAACATATTCTGACCACTCGGGTGGAATATCCTTGTCACACACCGGAGTATATATGGAATACTCTTAGTCACACACCGGAGTATATATGGAATACTCTTATTCTCGCATACCCAGAGTCCATTTCAATGTTATTTCCGAAGCCACGCCCATGTGGGATTTTTCTGTCTCACACGGCTATCTCACACGGCTGACATGTCACACACTGCCGGAACTACTTTTTGTGTATTGGCTTCCAAACGTCGTCTGCATTGTTTACAAACACATGCTCTCTACACAGTACTGTCAGTAGACAACAATGTCAACAACGTCGCTCTGGATTTGTTATGTAGGCTATTATTTATTTCAGGTTTTATCCAGTTTTATCAAATTTACGTAAATTTGTGGGACGAGTTGTGTAAGGGGCGTCTGTAAATCAGTTGGCCAAACATTATTATTAAAAAAAACATGTAATTGACAGCAAACTATTTACCTCGTATGTTGTTGATTCTTCCCCAAACATATGTATAGTGACAGTTGATAGTGATTGGAATATTTGTTTAATAATTCAGTGAGCAAGAATTTCTTGAAAACGGCAATGTGTTTAAATGACAAATGTCCGTCGGAGTGAAACTTTCGGCGGACTGATATTTGCGTAATTGAAGACAGCGTCTCGGAATTACAATAAATACTCAAAATAAAAACATAAAATGATTCTGTAAACATTATTGTACAAATTTGAATCGAGGATATATGGTCTATTTTCAATATTTATATGAGTTTGTCTCGTACTACATGTACTACGTCCTATTTATTTGGTGTATGTAGTAATTGGGTTTACACATGATGTCATGGGCGTCTTCAGACCGTATTTTTAGTGGGCCGTTATGTGTTAAATGTTTCGATCCAATGTAGGAGACTCAAATTTGTTGGTGTAAACTAACTTTGTTTACACCCATTTATTCATACGGGTAATGCGATTGAGTGGTTGTATTGGAGATAGCATATAAAGAAAAAAAGTTAGTATTATACTATGGTGGTTCGTTGATGGCGTATTATGGCTAAACATGATTCTGGACTCAGTAGGTATGCGAGAAAAAGTATTCCAGATATACTCCGGTTTGTGACTAAGGATATTCCACCCTCGTGGTCAGAATATGTCGTCAGAAACTCGGCAAAGCCTCGTTTCTGACAACATATTCTGACCACTCGGGTGGAATATCCTTGTCACACACCGGAGTATATATGGAATACTCTTATTCTCGCATACCCAGAGTCCATTTCAATGTTATTTCCGAAGCCACGCCCATGTGGGATTTTTCTTCCAAACGTCGTCTGCATTGTTTACAAACACACGCTCTCTACACAGTACTGTCAGTAGACAACAATGTCAACAACGTCGCTCTGGATTTGTTATGTAGGCTATTATTTATTTCATGTTTTATCCAGTTTTATCAAATTTGCGTAAATTTGTGGGACGAGTTCTGTAAGGTGCGTCTGTAAATCAGTTGGCCGAATACTGAATACATGATTATCATTAAAAAAAACACATGTAATTGACAGCAAAATATTTACCTCGTATGTTGTTGATTCTTCACCAAACATATGTCTAGTGACAGTTGATAGTGATTGGAATATTTGTTTAATAATCCAGTGAGCAAGAATTTCTTGAAAACGGCAACGGTCTGTCGGAGTGAAACTTTCGGCGGACTGATATTTGCGTAATTGAAGACAGCGTCTCGGAATTGCAATAAATACTCAAAATAAAAACATCAAATGATTCTGTAAACATTATTGTACAAATTTGAATTGAGGATATATGGTCTATTTTCAATATTTATATGAGTTTGTCTCGTACTGCGTCCTATTTATTTTGTGTATGTAGTAATTGGGTTTACACATCTGTCATGGGCGTCTTCAGACCGTATTTTTATTGGGCCGTTATGTGTTAAATGTTTCGATCCAATGTAGGAGACGCTAATTTGTTGGTGTAAATGTTTACACCCATTTGTTGATACGGGTAATGCGATTGAGTGGTTGTATTGGAGATAGCATATAAAGAAAAAAAAGTTAGTATTATACTATCATGGTGGTTCGTTGATGGCGTACTATGGCTAAACATGATTCTGGACTTAGTAGGTATGCGAGAAAAAGTATTCCAGATATACTCCGGTGTGTGACGAAGGATATTCCACCCTCGTGGTCAGAATATGTCGTCAGAAACTCGGCAAAGCCTCGTTTCTGACAACATATTCTGACCACTCGGGTGGAATATCCTTGTCACACACCGGAGTATATATGGAATACTCTTAGTCCCACACCAGTGAATATGATGTATACTTTTTCTCGCCCCTTTATATAACATATTTGCGAATCTTAAAATATTTATCTGACCCAGAATAAGACTCAACTTTTTATTCTCTGAATTTATGCGACTTTTGATACGTCCAACGGGTTTGACATATCAACAAATGGGTTAAAACAAAGTTTTCATCCACGAATTGGACTCTAATGCCAGTTCAGTGGATCGTTTACAAATGATTATCAAAGTAATCTTTAATGCCATCACCATTCAGCCCTGACAACGCCAAAATGTACGTCGCACATTGCTGACGTCATCAAACTTAAAACGACGTCATAACGCTATGACGTGATAATAAACACGTCAATAACCATTGAAAAACATAAACATCAAACGTATTAATTATTGTATGGCGTAATTGTAAGACACATTAGCCATACTATTGCGCTATTAGACAAGTTGTCGTTGCAAGATGTGAGACACGCGCGTTTAGGGTGAGACAAGGAAATCTCACATGGGCGTGACTATGCGAATATCCTTTTCTCGCATACCCAGAGTCCATTTCAATGTTATTTCCGAAACCACGCCCATGTGGGATTTTTCTGTCTCACACGGCTATCTCACACGGCTGACATGTCACACACTGCCGGAACTACTTTTTGTGTATTGGCTTCCAAACGTCGTCTGCATTGTTTACAAACACACGCTCTCTACACAGTACTGTCAGTAGACAACAATGTCAACAACGTCGCTCTGGATTTGTTATGTAGGCTATTATTTAGTTCAGGTTTTATCCAGTTTTATCAAATTTGCGTAAATTTGTGGGACGAGTTGTGTAAGGGGCGTCTGTAAATCAGTTGGCTGAACATTATTATTAAAAAAACCACACGTAATTGACAGCAAACTATTTACCTCGTATGTTGTTGATTCTTCCCCAAACATATGTATAGTGACAGTTGATAGTGATTGGAATATTTGTTTAAAATAATCCAGTGAGCAAGAATTTCTTGAAAACGGCAACGTGTTGAAATGACAAATGTCCGTCGGAGTGAAACTTTCGGCGGACTGATATTTGCGTAATTGAAGACAGCGTCTCGGAATTGCAATAAATACTCAAAATAAAAACATAAAATGATTCTGTAAACATTATTGTACAAATTTGAATTGAGGATATATGGTCTATTTTCAATATTTATATGAGTTTGTCTCGTACTACGTCCTATTTATTTTGTGTATGTAGTAATTGGGTTTACACATGATGTCATGGGCGTCTTCAGACCGTATTTTTATTGAGCCGTTATGTGTTAAATGTTTCGATCCAATGTAGGAGACTCTAATTTGTTGGTGTAAACTTTGTTTACACCCATTTCTTGATACGGGTAATGCGATTGAGTGGTTGTATTGGAGATAGCATATAAAGAAAAAAAGTTAGTATTATACTATGGTGGTTCGTTGATGGCGTATTATGGCTAAACATGATTCTGGACTTAGTAGGTATGCGAGAAAAAGTATTCCGGATATACTCCGGTGTGTGACTAAGGATATTCCACCCTCGTGGTCAGAATATGTCGTCAGAAACTCGGCACAGCCTCGTTTCTGACAACATATTCTGACCACTCGGGTGGAATATCCTTGTCACACACCGGAGTATATATGGAATACTCTTAGTCTCGGACACCTGGGCCCTGGTGGGCGAGAAACATAATACCAACGTTGTCAAAATAACGTTGCTCCAGAAACGTTGCTGCAACCAATTCTAGCGAAATATATCATTACGTACTATTAACGTTGCCAAATACCAAGGCGTGAAACATCATCTCCACGTTGTCGAAATAATGTTGTTGCAATAACGTTGCTGCAACCAACTCTAGGAAAGTTATCATAACGTATTATTCACGTTGGCATATAGCAATGCATAACATCATCATCTTCACGTTGTCACAATGACGTTCCTGCAATAATGCTGCTGCAACCAATGCTAAGAACGTTTTCATAACGTAGTATTCACGTTGTCATATAGCATAGCGTGACAACATCATATCCACGTTGTCAAAATAACGTTGTTGCAATAAAGTTGCTTCAACACATACTAGGGAAGTTATAATAACGTACTATTCACGTACGTTGTCATATAGCATAGCATTGACTGACAACATCGTCTCCACATTGTCAAAATAACGTTGCTGCAATAACATCGCTGCAAACAATTCTTGGAAAGTTATATTTACGTATTGTTCACATTGTCATATAGCATTGCGTGACATCATCTCCACATTGTCAAAATAACGTTGCTGTAATAACGTATTTTATATTTGCAGCAGACCAACTGCCCATTTTCCCCCAGAATAATTTGCTCGTACTCGGATGACAAGAACTATGAATAATCAAAGTACTGAAAGTACTGAACATAGGGTAAGATTAAACTAGATTGATTGATTGATTGATTGATTGATTGATTGATTGTTGTGTTGCAGTTTCATTAACCCTTAAAGGTACATGCCCACTCAGTAGGTACAAAATGTTCTTTACACCAGAGACATCATCTGAGACATTTCCTGGCAAAATAAACAATCATGCGCCATTATCCCATGTACTGATTGGCGTTATTATACATTTTATATCAGACGTAAATTTACACGCTGATATCAGGGGCGATAACCGTGTTTGGTTAAAATGTTAACGGACATTACTATTTAATCTCTGTATTTATTTTATGATGTGCAATGATCATACTTTAAAATCTGTCGAAAATATTATTTTTTCAGCTGACGCATTTCTTTAGTATAAATAATTAAAACATATCATGCCTCATTTGCATATGAAAATAGCCTGATACCACCGCGCGTCACTATCAGTAAAATAAATATTACTAAATGATTATATCTGTATAGCGGGCACTTGTAACGTTTAGAACTGGTGGAATAGTGACACAGTTATACACTTATTTAATTCCTATAAATTACATTTTGGGCTTACTGAGTGGGCATGTACCTTTAAAGCGCTGGAAACGACAATTGTCGTCTGCTGTTTTAAATATTTTTTATATTTTCTCCTCAAAAACATACTGAGACAATTCTACTGCGCTGCCAAAACAGGTTTTTAAAGAGATTAAAATATACAAAATGAGCAGACGGAAATTTTATTTTTCAGCGTTTTAATGGTTAAGGGGTAAACTATTGATATGGCTTGAACTTGAAGTACAGTATGCACTGCTACAGTATGTACCAAAACATTCAACAACATTACAGATTATGCATAGCAATATCAGAAAGATACGGTAACACATATACAAGACATCATCAATTCAAGTATACAGATTCCAGATATCTATGATCATTATAGATATATTGAAAACTAATTGAAGAGCAAAAGTTACAATAATTCTGCCACGGAAGCGGTGTCGTGCATGAAAATGCCTTATCGGTACATCGCCAAGTTTACTTCTGTTTTGTGAATGAAATAGTTGGCCCCGGATCGAGTATATTAAAACATACAAATGACGTCATTGGGGAAACCGCTGACAAAATTTTCAATGTATGGAAGCCCAAACTTGTTATATTTTTTGTGTCGTATTTCAGTACTTGCATTAATATGGGTATTAATATACGCTGGATGTGTTATACTGTCATTAATTTGTTCCCTGACTGTAAGTTATCACCTTAAATACAGACTTATTGACCCCCTTCCCTGAACGTAGAATTGACACTCATGTTGGCATGTATTGGCCACCATAGACAAATGTCAATCAGGCCGAATTTGGGAATGTCACTAAAATCCGCTGTAAATCCATCGATAGAGAGAGAGAATGAGGATTACACATCAGTTAGACCTACACGTGCGAGTTTTGTTTCACACAGGTGTCGGGTGAGTTTAAAAATAGGCTGTCGGAAGGTCAAACTTGATGTAGTTTGTGTGTTAAACGCGTCGCTTGTTTCTGAGAGTATTCGGAGGGGAGTTAACTCTGTTACTACATTTAGCGATGACCGCACGATTTGTGCCGCAAATGGGGGCAAATCACAGCGTATGACAGTTAAACGTTGAGTAACACAATGCATTTTGTTGTTATGGTTACTCCAAGATATCACTACCTACCATCGCATCGAGGGGGGTCTGGGGCGTGACTAACTGTCGGAGGCGATGCCAATACATAGGTATACCCTATGTAAAAACCTGGCATTTATAGAAATGTTACTGTTTTGACACATTTGTGTGTATTATGCATTTATAATCTACATGCGTTCTTCATTTTCTTTTGACAGACATTTGTCTATAGAATCGTGAATAATTGCTGCACATTTGAAAATGATATCCTCGCATATCGTAAATCTGTGTCTAATTCCATAGGGCAATTGGCCACAGTATAGCCGTAGAAAACTATGTTTGTGAAACATGGATATGCCCCCATGGCATACTAGACTCTAACTAGGGAGTGTGTGTAAAAAAGAAGACACAAGTTTCAAAGTCATTTGAGAAAGTCTTACAAACATTTTGACGTAAGAAAATGGCTAAGTGTTTAAGCACCATAGTTAAGGTTACAAAGGTTAAGGTCATGTCATTGGTGATGTTATTGTGTCACACATGTTCATGTGAATGAACTGTCCAAATATTAAAGCGACCCTTCAAGTACTATGTATGGCTAATTTAAGTGCTTCAGCGAAATTTCAAAGGTGACAAAGGTCAATGTCGTGTTAATGGTGGCTCGAGTGTGTGAACAATGTTCAGGTGATTAAAGTTTCCAAGTATTGAAGCAGTCCTTCGCATAATATTGGAGCAACTCTTACAAACTTTTCGAGTAACAAAATGGCTAAGTGTTTCATCGACATTTCGAAGGTGACAAAGGTCAATGTCGTGTTAATGGTGGCGCGAGTGTGCTGTGTTCAGGTACTTCCAATGTCCAAGTATTGAAACAATCCTTCGCGTAATATTGGAGATATTACATGTTGGAGAAACTCTTACAACTTTTTGACGTAAATGTACACGGACGTCCGTGCGGACGGACGGACGGAACCTCAAGAGCAACGCAATATGTCCCCCTTGCTACCGCATAGGGGGCATAATGACTACCGTACTGGTAAAGCTATGTACATCTAGGCGTAAATTCGTCGCCACATCTTTGTTGGCTGCCTACTCCAACCTGTATGAGGGCGGGGCGATATTGGCAGGTACTTGATCAAGGTTCTCCCCAGCCTTGAGAGAATAAGTTCAGCCCTAACTTTGCACCAGCAGACGCGTGAACCGCGGCGAGTTGGTGGTCGGGGGTGGGGGGTGGGGTTGGGGTCTGGGGTATGCCCCCTCTCACCCCCTCCGATGTGTTTGTTTTGTACATCCTGTTTTTCCTTACAAAACGATAGATATTATTACTGAAAAAATAATAGATCTAAATAACACTTCCCCCCTCTGTACATGTACACCACCTCAGGCTGAGCCAATCAAGCTGCTTGGTTTCAAGCACAATGTGTAAGTATTTTGTAATAAAGAAATTGACAAATATCGTCAAGAATAACGCAGGCAGTGGTGTACTAGCTATATTAGTCTGTATTGTTCAACACCACCACCACCCGAGTCTCAGTCCGTATTGTTGAACACCACCACACGAGTCTCAGTCTGTATTGCTAAACATATACCCTAAATCATTGATTATATTAATCGCTCATTGAGAGTCAAACTAGGTCATGGGCTGGTCAAATTATATTGAGTCATTATAATAATCGCTCACTGGGAGCCAAACTGGGTTATGGACGGGTCAATTTCTATCGAGTCATAAAAATAATCGCTCACTGAGAAACAAGCTAGGTTAAGTCATTATAGCAATAGCTCATTGAGAGTCAATGTAGGTCGAGTCATTATAGTAATCGCTCACGGACGGGTCAAATTCTATAGAGTCATAATAATAATCGCACATTGAGAGTCAAACTAGGTTAAGTTATTATATTAATCGCTCATGAAAGGATCAAATTCTATTGAGTTATTATAGTAATCGCTCATGGAAGGATCCATTTTCATTTAGCTTATAGTTAAGGGTGGGAATTGAGTGACAATTGACTCGAAGACCTTCCATACCCGGACATTTAAGTCCAAACAGGCCGAAAGTGTTTTATGCGATATATGTTGATGCTGCTTAGGTCCAAGTCGGTCCTGTAATTCCGCGCAGTGTCCCGGGCGGAAGAATCCAATTATGTTACAGCCCGCAACTAAGTTATCGTTCACTGAAATGGACTCCTCCATGAATGATTACTATCACTCAATAAATTTGGACTCATCCATGGACACTTGCTATAATATTATAACTCAACGGAAGAATTATTATAGCAATTCTTCCGTTGAGTTATAATATTATAGCAAGTGTCCATGGATGAGTCCAAATATATTGAGTGATAGTAATCATTATAGCAAGAGGACTCTAACGGCGACCTTGGACTGAGCAGGTCGTGTTTTTATCGGTCGGTAATTATCTCAAGGTTACCGGCGGCGGCCATCTTAACTATTGGAAATTAACTCGTATTTCCATTGTGTTATTCTTATTCGCTGGATTGTGGCGGCCTGGATATGTGCTAAGGTAAGTCGGGGCTGGGTGGGCTCGGTGTGGGTGGTATTCTGTTGAGCACGAGCTATATTTATGAAGTCAGTCGCCTGTTGTTCTCTCTGCCGAGATGGTGAGAAAAGATCATATTCTTATTAGTATTACTATTCTTCTTCTGCGTTGAAGCATTGCTTCAGGTTTACATGGAGACATTTATGTAGAACCGTTAGGAAAGAATGGTGGGACCAGTGCGTTTTCAAACAGATTATTAGTTTGCCACTGGTCTGGGGAACCGATTTATTTCCATCTGCAGTTACTTTGGTGGTGCTGGATGAAGTTTTGTTAGAGAACGTGGTGTTAGAAAGTGGTCCCAAACAGATTACGAGTTTGCCACAAGTATGCACCATTAGTAATCGCCATTAGTAATCGCATCCAAGTATTCTTACTATATTAGGCTGTGGTGTGGTAGCGGTGGTACGGTGGCACTTGACGGACCCTGGTAACACGGACCGCCGGGTGCCACTGATCCCGCGTATTACCACCGCAACAGGCGACGTCTGATAGGCTTTTTTTTTATCATATTCGAACTCGTTGGAATAAAACTCCGGGTCAGTATAATATATCATCGCTAGGTTATACTCGTGCTCAACTGAATGCTGCTCTCATCTCCTGCTGGCGTCCGGCCCCGGCTTGCTGAGGCACAGCCGGGCTGTTGCAGCTCGGTGAATGAGTGTCACATGTCTTTACCGATTATATGGCACCAACTTGTGTGTCAAGTGCCGCCAGGGGTGGATTGGTTCTACCTGGGACCCGTTTTGCTCTGCATCACCGGTGCCAGGTTCTACCCAGTTACCCCCTCTCTTCTTCCCGCATCCCGTGCACCGGGACACTGCGCGGAATTACAGGACCGTATTGGACCTAAGCAGTGTCCCATTTCGGCACACATTTATACACATCTGTCCGCCCTGCACATACATATATCACATAAAAGACCTCAAAATTCGGCTTTTATGGACTTATATGTCCGGGTATGGAAGGTCATCGAGCCAATTCCCACCCTTAAATATAAGAAATACAAATTATTATAGCAATTGTTCATGGAAGAGTCCAAATATATTGAGTGATAGCAATCATTCATGGACGAGTCCATTTCAGTGAACGATAAATTAGTTGCGGGCAGTAACTCTGCAAAACACCCGTATGCTACTGACTGTGGCTACAGACGTGACACCGTATCGACCAGTGTAGACACAGATCAGCCTGATGCGGCGGGAAAAAAATGCAAATGAGACATATATTAAAGTACATGTATACATTCGATAAATATTAATGTCACTGTAATATGACAAGAAAGCTAATTGCCGCATTGATTATATGAATATAAGTCAATTTTATACATATAGTATGTATTAATTAATATTGTAGTGACATTATATAATATATACTATATTTCTGGATATGACCAGTATAGTTCCTGATCAAATAATTTACTCCCTTTGTATGATAACCATGTTAGAAGGTAAGGATCACGTCTATATGTTCATGTTCGTCCATTGCACTTGACAATTCTTCAAATACTTGAAGCAACTGTGTAACACAAGAATTACCACTCCTGAACCCGAATTGGTGCTCTGAGTATAATTATTGTCCATATGTTCTGTAATTTTGTCTCTTATAATCGATTCTAAGATTTTACAAATCATACATGTAAGGCTCACTGGTCTATAATTTTCCGCCATCTTTTTATTCCCTTTTTTTTAAATATTGGTGAGATATTTGCTAACTTCCATAGTGCAGGAACTTCACCTGTCTGCATAGATCTATTAAAGATGTATGTCATTGGAATACATAATTGTTGTCTCAACTCATATATTAGTTTACAATGAATTCCATCGGGTCCTGGTGATTCAGATAGTGAAATCGTTAAATTCTGATGAGAATTGTCTCTCATTTATTTCAGGAATATTTTGGGTGTCTTCCCTAGTAAAAACACTGCTAAAGAACAGATTCAGCACCTCCGCTTTTTCTTGATTCGTACCTGTTAGTGCGTCGTCTTCCTTCATTAAGTCACCTATTCTGTCCTTCTTTTTTGTTTTTGACCTAACAAGTGTCCAGAATAGTTTCGGTTCATCCTTTATCCTTGATGCAATAGATTTTTCATAGTTACGTTTCGCATTTCTTATGGTATTGGTGGCAGTATTCTTTGCTTGGATATAATTTTCCCAATTATTAACACTTTTGAAATTTCTACATCTTGTCCATACTCTTTTTTTCTTGTCTACCTCTTCCGCTGTGTCCTTATTCATCCAATATTTTCTATAAGAACCTTTACACTTTAACAATGGTACATATTGGTCAATTAAAGTATTCACGTAAGTAGTGAAGCTATCCCATAACTCAACAATAGTGTTCATTTCCGTAAATGTCCGATCATGGTCTTCAAGAGCCTCACCCATCGCTCCATAGTCACCCTTAAAGAAATGTGGTCGCTGAGTACTCTTGATTTCCACAGGAACATAGCACACATAGTCAAATGCTATAACTGCATGGTCACTGCATCCCACACTAGGTAAATACTTTATATTTTCCAACATCATTTCTTCATTTGTGAATACCAAATGAACACAACTTTCCTGCTGATTGTTCCTAAATCTAGTCGGTTCCACAATATGCTGAGTTAGATATGTGTCTCTTATGTTTTCTATGAAAATTGAAGTGTCACTTTCAATACTAACTGGACTGGTCATCTCATGCCAATTAATGTCCTTGTAATTAAAATCTCCTGCGATAAGTATATGTGAGTGACCCATTTCTAACGCTGATTTAACCAAAATATTCAAGTTCTTATTATTCTCACTCGTTGAATTAGGGCTTCTATAAATACAACCTATTAATAGTCTACCGTTGTCTCTTAATTTCACCTCGCACCAAACTGATTCACTAAAGTTACTAAATGTCAATGTTTCCACTAATGAGGCAGATAATGTTTCATGAATACAAATGATCACACCCCTACCCTGTTCAAATGACTTGGTATACAGTTCATATCCTTGTAATACAAATTCGGCCTTATTTAGAGCAAATCTATAGTTCTTAGGAAAAGTCTCAGTGAGAATTATAACTTCAGCATTTCCATCCTGAATGAGATGTAATAGTTCATCTCTTTTATTTACAAGTGAATCACAATTTGTCAGTAAAACATGTACAACAAGTATCACTTTGTACATTTACAATAAAATCACTTGTAAAAGGTCTACTGAAAGGGAGTAGACGAGGACGAGTCCTCGTCACTCTCACTAGAGTCCACACTCGCTGTGGCTCCACCTTCTGTCACTGTCCTCTCTTTTTACAATTCCCAATCTCCTTATCTCAATGTCCGTTTCACCATTATCTGTCCTTTCTTTAAATGTCTGTTTCACTTTTACAATCTTTTCTTTGTAGTCTTTCCTTTGGTCTTGGGTCAAATCGCGACTAATAAAAACTTTTCGCATCGTAACATCTGTTGCGGTTTTCAAATTCTTGCTCCCCATCAGAACATCCCGCTTCTGACCCTTATTCGCAAATTTAATCAACATTCCTCTAACTTTGTTGCTCGTTTCTCCTAATTTTGGTCTAGCTCCTAATCTTATTACTTGTGAAAGGATGGCTTCCTTAACACCGGTGATCTTGCAAATGTCTGTTGCTAATTTTGTATCATACTCTTTTCTCTCTGCTGATTCACCACTATCGCTCTCCGATAGGCCCCAAAATATCAAATTACATTCCGTTTGACTAGTTTATCCCTGTCCTTC
This sequence comes from Conchocele bisecta, assembly GCA_029237695.1. Lineage (NCBI taxonomy): Eukaryota > Metazoa > Mollusca > Bivalvia > Lucinida > Thyasiridae > Conchocele > Conchocele bisecta. The sequence continues at coordinate 47,289,954 of CM055265.1, read as the reverse complement.
AATTTCTTTTCAACAAGTGATTTGGTGATGGCCGTTTTCATAGTGCTAGATTCCTCCTTGACCAAAGTATGCATATTAACCTCTAAGTCATTTACCCTATCCTCTATTAAGTCAAATCTTTCTGTAGTAGACACTTTAATTTCTTTCAATGTTGTGTTCATATCATTTAATGTTGGCAGTGATGGTCTGCAACTTGGACACATATATATGCAGGCCTCAGTTTTATGCTCAGTTAGTACCTTATACACTGCCTCAGGAATTATAATCATTTATTTGCGCTTAATTGCAGGATTTCATATAAAACAAATGCATTTTTATTTTAATTTATAATGATCTATCTTTCATGTAGTGTATAGTTATTAATACACAGCCAATATTGTATTCCATTAAATAAAACAATAATTAATCTAGCTTTTCATCCATCTTCCGTAATGCACACACTAAACTATGTATCAAAAATCTAAATAGTCCTGATACAAAAATATCTTATTTCTATATATTAAGATGCATGTATACTATGTGTATATATATATAATGCTAAATCAGACGGGCAACAGAGTAGACACTTATCAGAGTTTTTTCGGTTCGGCTCATATTTAAGGGTGGGATTTGACCGGACATATCAGAGCTGTCAGGTGCATAGATGTATCTGGTGCTATGCAGGTCAAACTGTCATAACGTCATTCTTGTAGGCCATTGTCCACTTACAATGAAGTAATGCTGTACATGGGGTCAATTGAGGAAAGCCCGGGGTGACAGCAGTGGGAAAATTAGTCTCCCTAATTGCCACGGGGGTGGGGTGTTGTTTGAATATTGTGTCAACATCCGTTGTACTTATATATTTGTTTATTAAAGTCTCATCAATGTACACACATAAGATAATATAATATAGATACAGTAAAATAGTACATCGCCATTCTATAAGAATTACAAGAGACTACACTCACTATAAAACATGTGTTTTGCCACATACACAAATGAATATGAATACATGGGTAATATGTACATACAGTTATATAACGTGTTCGTGACACCAGCATCTCATACATGCTATAACGCACATGCACAAACTACATGTAACCTGCTGCGTGTATCATGACTATGACGTACCCGTACACTAAAACACATGATAAACATAGACACAATCATTCATAAATATAGTACAATATTTACACTATAAGACATGGTTAAATGAATAAGACCTAACGTACGGTATATTGATCATCTATAAAGAAAACCACACCTTCTTTTTAAAATATTGAAACAAGTTTTGGCACATTCTTTCATGATATCACCATTAGAAAATAAGATGACAAACTTATCGATATCAAACAAGTTCAAGAAATCCGGAACAATGTTGCAAGCTTTATCGAACAATACAGTTCTAAGATCAATGTACAAATCACATTATAAAAGCACATGCTTTTCCGTTTCCACAGTATTAGCATTGCAAAATATACACAGCCTTTCATCCAGGGCAATATTTTTGTATCGTCCGGTTTCCAGTCTAATGGGAGCAACCCCACAGCGAAACTTGGCAAAAGCTGATCTGTGCTTAAATGGAATCAAGAGCTTGCAATATGGTTCTGTTTCGAAGTTATTTTTGAACTTACAACAAGATCTGAGTTTATTACCCCCTTGACCCCGTATGCTGCTATTACTGTTAATACGGTCATGCCATTCAACAACGTATTTGTGCATCATTGTCGTAACTAGATCTCCTAAAAGTGCCGTTTTAGCAATAAATGTATCAACATTTAAGTATTGATTAAGTTGAAAATTATTAAAATGTTTGATAACAGTGTAACACCAATTTTGACACTGCCTGCTATTAACGCTATGACACCAATTAAAAATTATCTTATTAATTCTGTCTACACTCATATTTACACAACGACTCCAGAGGTTGGCAATACATTTCCACTGTCGGATGATAGCTGGTAACCATGCCATATCACCGGAGACAGCAGCACTGGGTGTATACTTTCCCACGCCCATATAAAAACGCATAGCTCTATACTATGCAGCATCGATACATGAGAATGATCTATATCCCCATACTGCTGCCCCATAAGCTATAACAGGCCATACTATTGAATCATACAGTTTAGTGAAAACATCATACGGCATACCACCAATGTACTTAGACTTTGCAATGATAAGACCGAGGGCTCTGCCTGCACTCTGTGCAACCATTTTGGCAGTAACATTATAGTCAAGATATTCATCTAGTACAAGTCCAAGATATGTATATTTATCAACAGTGTTTAAACTTGTATCACCACATAAAAAAGTATGTGCGCTTCTTGATGCGGATTTTGGTCTAAAATGTACAATGTTACTTTTATTACTATTAACACACATATAATTGGCTTTGCTCCAGTCATACAACAAATCCAGCATACATTGTAAGTCACGTTCATTATCTGCAATTAAGAAAACATCATCAGCATATAATACAATGGCAACAAGTTCATCTTCTATACAGACACCTTTTCCCAGAGCAGCCATTTTCAGTGCAAGATCATTAATATAAAGATTGAATAATAAAGGTGATAGCTAGACTACATCCTTGTCTCAATCCAGTAGTGACACTGAAACTATCAGTTTTAAAACCATTCACACGCACACATGACGATACAGAACTGTACAATGATGTGACAGCTCCAATTGCGACTGAGAAGGTGCAATAAGCCAAACACAACACGGGGCTTATACGGGGCTTATAGGGCGTTTGCGACCAGTGTAGAACCAGTTCAGCCTGTATATCCGCATAGTCTGAACTGGATCTGCACTTTTCCGATCACCAATTCATTGCATGGCTCTGTATATTTTCTCATTAGTTGTATTCATTGTTAATATTGACATTAGTGCAATCGTTCAAAGTACTTAGAAAACAGTAAAACATATTGTTACAATACATTTTTTTCTGATAAACTGGGACAGCATGACGGTAATAAAATAAGTGGACAGAAAATAAGTACTGTTCCACTGTTGAGTGATTTTCGGAAGATTAATTGCATAATGTCTTTCAGGACAATTTGTGTAAGCTGAGCAGGGCCAGATGCTTTGTATGTGTTGAGGTTTCGTATGGGTTTATCTATGCCATTGATTGAAATCTCGATGTCTGGTATTCTGCTGTGTTAGCCGTGATCAGCAGACCTCTGTTTGTCTTTGTCAACATAGTATTGCATGTTCATTTTAGCAGAGTGACTTCAGTGATAGTGTGGACTTAAGGCTGAATACGGATTGTAACTGCTAATTCAGTAGTGTTGCCTTTACAGTGTCATCCTCAAATGGATAAGTTTATGTTAAAAAATGACCCCCTAACTTTACATTGACAAAAATTACATTTTATGCAATATCTTTTTATTTTAGACAATTGAAATACATAAATAGTGTTCAGCAATTAAGCCACAACGTGGTCGTTTGTACTCCATTCGGCGCCATTGTTGAAGCCGTATTATACCTTTTCGACGGGCTTAACAAAGCCATATATCCAAACACGTTGGACCTCCTGGACACAGTTTATTTGCAAATCCTGATTCATTACTGCCCATTTCCGCTCGAAAAACATGTGTTTGTGTTTAACTCCAGTTTTCGACATATTTGTAGCATTTAAAATGAAACATTGAACATTTTGGCCACGTTACGTAAACACGGTAAACAATATCGGGGGACACGACGAGACTGAATTTTTCTTATGCAAAAGTATGTTCCACAGCATCCATATGAATTGTGAAAATAGGAGAGACTTTATTGGATGAAATAAATTTTAAATTATGGTTTGTAAACTTATAGATAATGACAATACAAACCACATGCAGAAAACCCATGCACAAATTATAATCCGATCAAAAGTTTTGCAAGTTTTCATAATTGTATGCAAATTTATGCATTTTTTTCGCAATAAAAAATGTGTTAATTAAATAAAAACTTTTTTTACATTTTTAATTTTATTTCATCATAAATGATCAAGTTCATGTAATAAAATAACGAGAAAAAAATCACTTAGACTTAATATAAATACAGATAAAACCTAATTGTTCATTGATGACGTAATAGTGGAACGTGCATATTTCAGACAATTAAAATTAATATTTGTTATTTTTACATGCGGTTTTCAGCATTTAGTTCATATTATCAAATACTATTGCTTACAAAAATAAAAAAAAGTTGTTTGTTTTAACCTTGCCTATAATAGTGCACGAATTGACCCATAAGCGACGAGTATATTAGTGGACGACTTGACAAAGGTGGCTTCTAAAATTAAAATATCTCGTGCAGATAGCCAATTCTGTTTTTCACAAAATTTACAACAACAACAACAGAATGGCTCTCGCAGATATATGCGGTGTGAAACATTCATCGTTTGAGCCTGCTTTTACAGGCTCATTTGCCACACATAATGGTGATAATTTATTGAGAGATGCAGAAATTTCGTCTCAGAACTTTACGTTACCGTACAATTTTGATGTAAGTCTTCTTTCCACTTCGAATTTTCAGATTCATTTTTGCTGTATCATAATTTTAAACGTAGTGGGTGGGGTACACTTTTTGTTTCCTTTTAGGATCTGATGTAATTGTTTCCATACCTGGCCTAAAACGACCATAGCTGTTGACAATGACGGACCGTTAAACACCTTTGAAATTTCACTCGCCCAGCTCGCCATGGTGAGTGCTTTTTGTGGCGGTCGAGTACTTTCTACAGGCACTCGCCTAGACTAACATGCCATGTCTCTATATCATGTTTAACTTCTATTTTTCATTATCTTACTTTTTTCATTTATTATTTTCTTTGCTATAGAGACTGGCTTCCATCCCATTGGGTCACATAGCGAAATATAAACTCGAATACTCGATACGAATACGCGCATAATTTTGACACTTTGTGAACTGTACGATACCGAAATCATCCGACAATACGTTTAAATAATATTAATACACCAAATTTCATTCATAATTTGTATGCAACTACTTTCCTTACTAGTTATTTCTCAACATTTCTTTGAAAAACAGCGTGCATAACACGTTCAGTTTATTACCGTCGCCATTTTTTTTTCCGAGGTACAATATCGGAAATCTGCAAAGTAACCGACCAATGAAATCGATTGACGTATGTGGGGGTTTCCCGCTCAGATGTCAAATAGTCTGGCAGCCAAGTGTATGGCACGTTCCATGCAGGAGCTTAACTTTATTTTGAATAAAATAAAAAAAATTATTGGCGATTTTGATTGCCCAGATCATCAACATCAAGAATCCGACTGATGACACTATGTCATCTTTGATCATTTTGAGAAATATGCATAAATCCAAAATGGCTTCCAAACAGTTATAGTGTGTCATATATAGTTATTTCCACATGAGGTATTAGCATACATTAACAGCATAAAGTGGATTTACTTGACTTATCGAGATAAGTGATCAACACTAAATTTCAATTCACTGTTAATGGTAAAAATCCAACATGGCCGCCTAAAACGTAACATGATATTTTGCATATGACTGCTCCCACGTACACTCCCATATGAAAACAACATGTAATACTAAATCTTGGATATGATTGGCATGATAAGGCGCTACAGTAAATTTGATAGTAACTAGACACATTTTGTGAATAGCGAAAGTCCAAGATGGCCGCCATATATACAGAAATTATCCCATTGACGATCATCACAGAGAATAATAATTAAGTATATAAATTGCACATCGATGTCATATCGTAGTAAATTGGAATACAAGTACTGAAGTTATGTATGCTATGAACGTTTTTACTACTATTAGGAATACATTAGATAAACTACCAATAGCAGAAAATCATAGATGGCCGCCAAATATAAAAATAATGTTGCCTTATATTGAACAAATTGCATATAATTACTAGGATTAGTAAGTAAATATATCTCTAGATACTTATATACATGGCAGACGTATATAAAGATAACAACAACTATTACCCAACAGTCCCAACATTAAAAAAACAATCATATTGAAGTGCAGTACACGAAGACATGACAACAAGGATGCCGCTTTGGTATTGTCAAAACAGTCCAGTTGGGTGGTTGAACCTGATTAGACACCATATAATTTCTCCCGCACACCTCTCCATCATAAGTGAAAAGGACAGTATTATACAAGGCAATGATGAATCAAAAATGATTAATGCATGTATACTGTACACAAAAAGACATTAATTACACAAAATGTATCGGTTTCCGTAATTGAAAGCTAATATTGTAAATATAACTATAAGAAAACAATGATATAATTATGATGACACAAACAGTATTTTCATATTAGTCTATTAAATTGCGTGAATACTCTATGCCTCATATCCATATTATGGTACCTTGAAGTTTGTCACGTTCTATATATGGTTGTGTATTGCTGTCTGCATGTACTATAATCGTTTTTGTTACCGCGAGTATTTAGTAGTGACACAACTAGGGTGTCTGTCATATAATATCAATTACATTTGTATTAGCTGTGTCCTACCTGTGGTATATAATATATAGCATATCCATGTTCTTCTCGGAATTATTATATTTGTGATTACGGTTGTTTTCTTTGATCCACATTTATGTATACTGATGGCGTCATTTCTTAGTTTTTACATATCATATGCATTCACAGGTGTACATCAACCATCATGTGCATACAGCCGCTTTGTGGAAACTTGACTACTTTCACAGAAAGAAAACATGTGGCCAATAATATCAGCTATGTGGTTGTACTAAGTAGGTTGAAAGCACGTAATGGTAGCCAGAAACGAATAAGCTACTGGATGGCTGAACTATGTTATTATACGTAGTCACCGATTGTGACAGAAATATATAGACGTATCATCCATTTGTACTTATTCAATTGCTATATCCAGACACTCAAGTTGTTAATGACACTATCTAGAGGAGCCATTTCATGCGATGTTGCACAGTAAATCACATAGAGCATTTGCGTTTTTGGAGCCAATAATATAAACGACGACATCTGGTGTTTTTACAAATTGGGAAGTCCTTGAAGTATATTGTAAAGTACAATATATCTCCCTGCCAACAATAGAAGTATGAATGCTGCTATGGAATGACAAGACAAGACAAAACAATATCAAAATATCTAACTGAATGCACGAGTTTAAATCTTATATTATAATATAATTGTATTGCTATTATAAAGTACTATATTCATATCCGACGGCCATATTAGACTTACGTTATTGCCGATACTGTCTAATGGTGTATATCAAGGTGTAATTACATAAGCTATTTACTACACAAGTTAGTTATCAGGTAATATGATATTTGGTGGTCACCTTGGACTAATGCGATTGAAACATGTGTCTAAATACATACCCAATGTATTAGAATAATTATATACCTAAATACAATATTGGTATGCAAATTCGCTCTGATATGATTGCAAGTATATATTGTTTCTTATTTCAAGATACGGTTGCAAGTACAGTCGCACCTGTACTTACGGCCACCTGTATTAAGCGTCTCCCTCCGTTAAGCGGCCATTTTATTTCCCCCCAATGAAAATTACTCTAAAATGCACCTGTATTAAGCGTGAACCTGTCTAACGCGGCCAACGGAGAGGCAAAATCGTCCATTTTGCCTCGAAATCCTCGTTTTAGCGGCCATTCTCGGCAAAATATCGGAAATTCTAAAAAAAAGCTGAGACCAAATTCGTTCAGATAATCCCCATTTCCCACCCAGTGACCTAAATCTCGCTAATTGCAGGCCTGCCAAACTGTTTACAATACCATTTCAATTTGTTTTATGACACCCGATTGTTTGACCAAATTTTCATCACATCATTACGCGATTCACTAAAATCATGCCTACCCGCTGTGACAATAAAAGTCAAGGGTCGATAGTTTCAATAATTCCCCTAGCCACATTGCTTCTGGCTACTATAATTGTCAGTTCAAAACACGTGTTATTCTCGTGGCCGAGTTATTTATACAGTACAGCCAATCGCTGGTAAGTAAAGGCAGCCCTTAGTGGCATGATTGACAGGTTACTGTGGCGAAAGACGTCGGCAATATATCTATCAGCGATTGATCATGAACCCGCTATAGTTAACTCCCTCCGAATACTCTCAACCAGACAAACAAACACATGCAAACACGCGTTTATTTCAACCAAATATGGCTAACTGTATTGTCAGAAAACATAAAAAGGTGGGAAAATTTAACGGACAATTTCGGCGATTTCGTACCTACGTAGTTTCGTCCTTTTGCAACTTTTTCCAATCGATGTTAACGTAACCCGATTTTTATGATAATTCAGTTTGGTATTAACTAAATATACAGAATTTATGCACATCCAAGTTCATAAATGATATTTTAAGGGAATTTAAACGGATTAATTTACATGCATCATAATGTGCAAGTTATAGCGAGCGTGGCATGGGGACTGCTGTTATAAGGCGAGCTATGCTGACCGTGGGCCGTTGCCTAACTACATACGCCAGACAAACTGGTACATCTTGTAACAACAAACACGCGATTGACCCATCAAATTATTAAACGTTCCGTTTGATAATCCATTCTATTGTGCATATTGTATTTACATTATCCAGTAGCGGATTCGGGGGGGGGGGGGGGGGGGGGGGGGGGGGGGGGGGGGGGGCTTCAGAAATCCCGATTTTTTTTCTTTTTTTTTTCTTTTTTTACACAAAGACGCATTTTGTGTTTGGCATTTCTAATTGACATAGGCGCCGCTTAGATCAATGAGTATTCGAAATTAAAGTAAACACTGTATATCATGATGCACATATGAACTTAAGACAAGTTTGACTGTACATTAATTGTACATATAAATCTATATGGAACAAGTTATAAGTCGGTCCAAGATGAACCTCCATTAAGCACCCACCTGTGTTAAGCAAGCAATTTTGGACTTTCCCATGGCCGCTTGCTTAAGACAAGTTTGACTGTACATTGTAATATATTCATATATGGCTGCCATCTTGGACTTAGTATAGTATATAATTAGTATATAATTTCACATCAAAGTTACAAAAAAACACACATTCATTGTTTTAAACACATAATTAAAAAACGTATATTCTTTGATATGACGAATTAGTGAAAGTATGTAAAATAGTCACATTTGGCGGCCATCTTGGATTTTTTCTATATGCTGTTAAGGAATTGAATTTTGAAGTTGCCCGTTTGTGTCAACACGTTAATACATTCATTATATTCTCTTAGATGGTTTAATTTCCTCCTGGGGATGCAATTATATCGCACAATATATCTTCGTGGCAGCCATCTTGAATGTATGCAGATTTCTCCAAATGCTCAAGGGTAAAAGATTTGTATCAGTCGGATTCTAAAACTAGAAAGTCTACATAGGCAAAATCAGTAGTAAAAAACTTAAGTTATTCAAAACGAAGTTAAGCCCCCAAAATCGGCCTTTGGCGCGGACTAAAAAAAAACAGAATTACGGAAGTTATTATTTATTCTGCCGAAATTCTTCGGCAGAATGGCGAAAGTAGCGTGTAAATTTGTTACACTTTATGTTAGTCGGACAAAAGGAGCGATTAAACACTTTATTTTAAATAGGCAAGTCACCCATTGTAACTCGTACAGGCTATTTAATATAATTTCTGGCTTTGCACTGCTGGTTTAGCACCATTAGACGCGTATTTAGACAATAATCGACAGATTTCAAATCTTGAAATCAAGTCGCTACAGTAGGTATCTGTGAGGTCTATGGCTGTAACGGTAGTGAAAGCCATAGTGCTATGTCTAGCACTCGCCCAGTTTGGCGAGTGAAAGATTTGGTCAGGATTTTTTTTGGAAGAAATTGCCAATTAATTCCATCGATAACGGCCAACAAATGGTATTAATTCAGCGACCATTTGTTGTTTACAGTTTACGTCAATTTGGGGAAGCAAGATTCAAGCAGTGTCTATGTACACGGTTACGGGTAGAATTGCTAGCGATTTTGAACACGGTCCATATCGGGCAAGTTTAATTCACGGATTATTTGTCGGCTGTACGCGGCCGGGCTAACAAATAAAATATGACTGCGAGTATAAGACTAGTGTATACCGCAGCCATATATTGTCTCGGTATACAGTTGGGTTGACGCGCATTTCAGATGCCGAACATAACGGCTTGGGACGAAACGGTCGGCGCCTGCTCCGAAACCATTGAATTTAGTAATTAAGCAGCACGCAGCGCATGAAAACATAAGCCTACTATAAATTAAACAAAATCTATGTCACTCAACGCTTATAGCAAAATAGAAGTGTGCAAGCTCTGAGCCTAAATTCGCTGCTATTTGTTTGTTTATGTTCATTTAATACTTAAAATATAAATAACAATAATAGTGAATATGTCTCGTACGTTTTGGTAATGATTATATGTAAAAGCTTTTTTTTTTTAATTAAGATGCAACTTACAAATACTTGGAAATAGCAATTTATTTTTTAAAAAAACTGGGCAAGTAACTTTTTGACCTGGGCAAGTACTTTTTTTTGTACTCGCCCAGCTGGGCGAGTGGAAAAAAAGGATTTTTTCAACCCCTGCTACATCACGCTGCATAGTAAAAATGTGCGTAATAGCATTTACAATTCGCGCACTAAAATATAGAAAAAACCTGCAGGGCGTTGACATTCATACTGCTTTATATTGTTATTGATAAGACACAAAAATATTATCACAAACTCACCTGATGAATTGTTGATTAGCAAAATTCTAAGGTCACTCTCACACGAAGCAGAAAGTAAACAGAGCATCTTCAATATGGCGGGAGATGGATCACACATGACTAGCACGTGACATCTATTTATAATTATCGGGGTCACAGTTTTGAGGCCCGAGATGGCTCGCGCATAACGTGATACCGACTTTTTGTATAGATATCGCATCGTCAAATCACAGGTGTGCGTCAAATGAGAAACGCCATGGAATTTTGTACTTTCGGACATCTGCGTAATTTCAATTAAATACATGTAGAAAAAAATAGATCTAGATCTACAATAGTTTTCTTTAGTAAAGTAAAATTACAAATTTTTCAACTTCTGTCGTCATTTACAGAAAATAATTATATTGGGCTATTCCAGTTTATATAAGTACCCCCCCTTTATGGAAGAGACTTTTACCTACGGAAATGACCCCCGCCCCTTAAATTTGTTATCCGGATACCCCCCCCCCCCTCACCCCCTCAATGTTTTATTTTCTTCCCCGGCTACCCCGGCTACCCCACCCCCCCCCCCTCCCCTCCCCTCCCCTCCCTCCCCCAACCCCTCCCCTCAATTTTTGTTTTCTCTTCCATAGGGGGGTACTTATATAAACTGGAAATAGCGCATTACTTTCTGTAAATATATCTTAATATATTTCCTGAAATTACGCATGTCGTGGTGTGTGATATGTTAGAAGGGGTGGGGGGGGGGGGGGATCCAGGGGGGTTTAGGGGGTCCCCTCCCTGCTCCTGGCTAAAAAAAAAAAGAGAAGAAAGTCTACAATACTCAAATAGTTGGATGACTTTTTTCGTGGCCTAGGTGTCAGGAAATCGCATCTGCGGCGAATCTGGCATTTAAAATTTCCTGGGGGGGGGGGGGGGGCAACCCCAAGACTTTACGATGCTCATCGAGCTTCGCGCTCGCGGAGGTCTGACCTGCAATCATTTCTGTATCCGCGCCTGCGTCGGCGATGACTATCTGCGGAATTCTGTTGTAATTCACTGTTAAACAGACAGCTGAGACAGAATCAGAAAAAAATGGAATTTGAGCTGAAATAATCAGTGACACACGTGTGTAGCTACGATCAAACGGATGCCGCCGGAGGTCATTAATAGTTCGGCATAACAAACAACTTATCCGATGATTTGACCGGAGGCAAATAGCAGAGGTCCAGATAAGGTGCGTATTTGCGTAAATACGCAATTAAAACATGCAAAAACCCAATTAAAATCAGAGACAATGCGTACCAAAAAGCAATTAAAATGTCCGGTACGCAATTCTTTTTTATCCTGTAGCGTACTCCTCAAATGTACCGTTCCAAGTTAATGAACCAAAATCTAAAATTTCCACCCTTATGATTATCGCATCGGCCGTTTTTGCCCATATTGACTTTGAGAAAAAAAATCGGATAAGAGGGCCTATCAATTACGTCATTTACGGAAAATATTACTGATTTTCAAATCAATAATTGTGGAAAAAAACGGCAATGCGACACTATTGAGAACCGGACATCCAGGCTCATTACTAGTCTATTTTCTTAAATTGAAATATCGATGTGAAACTGCTTGTTTCGGCGACACGAGTTCTAATTCAAGGAGATGCACGAATGAAAAACGTCCGTGACAGACATTTTATTATTTTGAAATGTGTCAGGTTTATAGTTTACATGTGAGACAGTCATCAGTAATAATGAAAATATGGGTAACATTATTACTATTTCAACCAACGTACACGTTGAAAAAAATAAAATGCGGTCGAATTAATCTTAAGTTAAAGAATATGGACGAGTTGAACGGCGCCAAATTACACCATTAATATAATAAGTAGTAGCGAATAGACACTATAAATAACACAATCGGATCATGTCAGCTTTTTTCGTAGAAAATTGGTGACACATGGCGCAACAAAATTGCGGCCACAACAAACGTGGGAAGACAAAAATTGCAAAAGTCCACCACCGAATGTTAACCTTATTTTAGATTATTTTTACCGACCGATGCAAAGATGGAATCTCAATCCATTGCACAAGGCATCATACAGTAACTTTGTTGAGCTCGGTGTGTGGAGACCCCCAAATTAATCGTGATTTGACATTTGATGAATTGCTGTCAAACGTGGTCGGCAAAAAAAAAAATGGATCCCGTGTTGCAAAGATCAATCTGCCAATCAAAGCATTCTTGATCAGCGTATGCACTGTTGTCATTCAGATAATGAAACATCTCGCATGATTTTTGAATACACGATACTGCTTGTTACATAACTTATAACTAATAAAGATGTGCTAGCAGATCCGAACTACACAGGTCACAAAATGCCATAAGCCCATGCAATTACTCTTGTAAACAGTTACTTATATGTACTTTTGGATCATTGAAACTTGGAACTAATCATTTTGGTGTTCTTATAAGTAAGGGAAGCAGTGTTACCATACACATGTAAAGTATAACACTGCTTCATTAATTATCTGAAAAACAAAACAAAACATTACATTAATACATAAATTATTATACCCACTTTTTTAGGAAAAAAAATGGGTACATTGTTTTCGTCACGGGTGTCCGTACGTCCCGTCCGTACGTCCGTCCGTCACGTTTCTTGTAACTCGAAAAAACTTTTTCTTTCATTAACTCGCGCCTGATATTTGGTATGTAGCTTTCGTTATCATGTGCAGATGCGCAAAGTGAATTCGGATTTTTGATCCGACCCTCCATCATGGATTATCTTCCCCCTTTCGGACTACAGAATTTTCCCATTTTTTCCTTGTAACTCGAAAAACTTTTTCACCTTCATACCTACGCGCCTGATATTTTGGTATGTAGCTTCGTTATCATGTGCAGATGCGCAAAGTGAATTCGGATTTTTGATCCGACCCGCCCTCCATCATGGATTAATCTCCCCCTTTCGGACTCAGAATTTCCCCATTTTTTCCTTGTAACTCGAAAAACTTTTTCACCTTCATACCTAGTGCCTCATATTTGCTATGTTAGCTTCGTTTATCATGTGCAGATGCGCAAAGTGAATTCGGATTTTTGATCCGACCCTCCATCATGGATTATCTCCCCCTTTCGACTCAGAATTTC